>JAOEGT010064785.1:0-17037 GCA_025447795.1 Speoplatyrhinus poulsoni
TTCTAGGGCCACCCTACATCATGTTTATAAGACTATCTTAAGCCCCTTGTCCACCAAAGCGTTTTTTCAATTGATTCCAATGTGAGCGCCGTGTTTTTGTTAGCGTTAATGTTAATGGGGGTCTCCCTAGTCCCCCTACTATTGGACAGTGTATATAATAATAATTTCCGTTGCTGCAATTGTTTTGGTCGCCTCATCTAGCTCTACCACCATTTAGAAACACGCTTGACTTCACTGTCATCTCGCCATCCACCCTGATTGGACCGCCAGCAGGGTGGCTGTGCGAGCACTAATGCGAACAGGGTTTCCAGACTATAATGTCAGCGAAAACAAAGCTTAGAGCAATGGTCGGGCAGAGCCAGGCTAACAACAATGGCCATTATTTCTGTGTGTAATATAAGGTGGTTGCAATGAATACCTTGTTAGGATTGTGCTTTCTGGACCTGGTTGGTCCAGTAGAGAGAATAGGAAGAATTAAATGGAGTTCAATCATTCCCATTAGCCCATGCTACTGGGAATTCTTGAATTTACAAAATGCCTACTCAGATTACGTAACCTGTAATAAAAGGTGTGTAGTTGTGTGCAAATGAAATGTGTACTCATGTAAACATAATATCTTCATGGTTGTCTTGGCGCTGCTTGGACAGAGGTATCCCACTGACAAGGCCTACTTCATCGCCAAAGAGATTCTGACCACAGAGCGAACTTACCTGAAGGACCTTGAGGTGCTCACTGTGGTAAGGTGCTTCCTCAGACCTGTTTGTATTTATTTATTTATTTATTTATTAATTTAATAAAATAAATGCACACCTATGCATAAAGCTGGCATATCTTGTAGTAGAAATAAAACACTTGGAAATATAACATTTAGGTTAACTTTTGAACAGGTAAAAATATGGCAACCGTTAGTCGCAATTAATTATGCAAAGCACGCGATTAATCGCGATAACATTTACATCGACTGATAGCCCTCTTTTTATTTTTGTTTGTATTTATGTATGTATTACACATATTCACAAATTGGTTTACAGTTTACCATTTAAATAATGGAATTCCTTCGTCCACATTAACACACACACACACACTCATTATATTAAAAACTTGAAGGTCAAAGTGACTCACTGACCCAACAGTGAAGGTCAAACTGGCTCACTGACCAATTGGTGAAGGTCAAACTAACTCACTGACCAATTAGTGAAGGTCAAACTGGCTCACTGACCCAACAGTGAAGGTCAAACTGGCTCACTGACCCAACATTGAAGGTCAAACTGACTCAGTGACCAAGCAGTGAAGGTCAAACTGACTCACTGACCCAACAGTGAAGGTCAAACTGGCTCACTGACCAATTAGTGAAGGTCAAACTGGCTCACTGACCCAACAGTGAAGGTCAAACTGACTCACTGACCAATTAGTGAAGGTCAAACTGGCTCACTGACCCAACCCTGAATGTCAAACTGACTCACTGACGCAGCAGTGAAGGTCAAACTGGCTCACTGACCCAGCAGTGAAGGTCAAACTGACTCACTGACCCAGCAGTGAAGGTCAAACTGGCTCACTGACCCAGCAGTAAAGGTCAAACTGACTGACTCAGTGCTGTTCCCGTCTCTGTTGTTCCTCAGTGGTTCCGCAGCGCCGTGGTCAAGGAGAGCGCCGTGCCGGACGAACTGATGACCCTGCTGTTCTCCAACGTCGACCCCATCTACGAGTTCCACCGGGGCTTCCTAAAGGAGATAGAGCAGCGGCTGGCGCTCTGGTATGCACTCCTGTGATGTTGGCAGGTTTTCACCGTTGTGTTGTCGCATGACAACCCACAGCTAGGACTGGGACCACTCACACATTCTCCTGTAGCATCTGTCAATATTACTTTTGACTGGACAAAACTTAGTTAATTCACACAATGTGTTAGTTATTTAATGCACAATGTAATGCCTTTCATTCACTAATTTCCCTATCGACACTTATTGCGTTCTAAAGGAGCAGGCATGCTACCAAATGCATGACCACATGCAACCGTTATTATATATTTCTATGCATGCGACATGGACGAGCCCTCGGGCTGTTCCATTAAGCATACTTCACGCGGACGTGTCGGCTATTTTCGTATACAAGCAAAATTGCTTTGGAATTAGCTATATTTATAACGAAAATAGTAATGTGCACACATAAGGCGACGAGTTTCTAGCGAAACATCTCTAGACTTGACCGCAGCAGTTTAGTTGAATTGTGCTATTCTTGCCTTGATGGTATCAATAGGCTAAATCACATTTTTATTGTAAGACTATAATGTTAGTGTAATGCCCAGGATTGCGCCGAAGGGCTGCGCATCCCTTTACCGGGTTTGCGCACTGGGCCGCGGTGGAAGCCCTGGCTCCCAGCGCTCCACACCAACACGTGTAACCAGCGAATTGCTCCCAGCCGTGTGGGTGTGAGGGCATATAAGGCTGGAGGACTCATTTCAGGTCATGGGTTATTGTTTGCATTTGCCGTCTGTGTTCACGTGACTGTGCTTTCCTTTGTTTCCGAGTATTCCCCGTGTATTGTTGAGTCTTACTAAATGCAGAGCAGTGGCTCGCCTGTTTGTGTAAGACTACTGTGTGTTTCATCTGTCTGCCTTCGCCCTCACCCTGCGCTGTTACAATTAGACTGTGTGTGTGGATACATAAGCAGATTTACTGAGAAATTGGCAATAAGAGCAGAACTGAGGGTGAACTAATAATGCCACAGTATTACGGTGAAATGCTGACCCCTAATGGTTGGGAGAGCACCTTTTAAATTAAGGGCTATATAAATAAACTTGACTTGACAGCGATTCAGCAAATGAGTTGGAGCAGCATTACTATGAAAAGGACCCAAAACGAGTTAACTCGTTTAATATCTCTTTCTCTGCCAGGGAGGGGCGCTCTAACGCCCACGTCAAAGGTGACTACCAAAGAATTGGGGATGTAATGCTGAACAACATGTCAGCTCTCAAGGTGAGATTAAAATAACATTTTTCTGGTCCAGTTACCGGTGGGGAATTGGTTGTTGCAGCAGTTATAAGTAAAATAAATCCAAAATAGGCTGTGTTTATAATGGGGCCACAGAGCCCCACACCACATTTCCACACCAGCTAAAACTACCGTCAAAACAGAAAAGTATTAACCTATTGTGACGTTTTGTTTTAAAAGACAAACTGCAGTTTAGTCGGGAGGGGAGGGATGAGATGTGTGTAAATTGAGGAGAGCCGTAGGAATATAGGAGTGTGTGTGGGGGATGGGGGGGGATAGCCCTCAGGTGTGGGATAGGTTATGCTCAATTTACAGTCCCCCACCCCACCCCCCCACCCCCCCCCCCAAGGTGAATTCCAGAACATCGTCACTGCAGAACAGTGTACATGTGTGCATAATCATGTCTGTGTGTATTACATGCTGTAGAACTAATATATATATATATATATATATATATATATATATATTTATATTTATTATACACACACAATGTAGTAATCGATATAACGTAATCTGTATGGTAATAATGCAAATATAGTCTGAGTATAGGCTATAACCGTGCGCACGTTACAAGCTACAACGGTTCGTGTAATTACTCTGATGTGCATTGCCGTCGTCAGGAGTTCACCAGCTACCTGAAGAAGCACGACGAGGTGTTGACGGAGCTGGAGAAGGCCACCAAGAGGCTGAAGAAGCTGGAGACGGTCTACAAGGAGTTTGAGCTCCAGAAGGTGTGCTACCTGCCCCTCAACACGTTCCTGCTGAAGCCCATCCAGCGCCTCATGCACTACAAGCTGATCCTGGAGAGGCTGTGCAGGCACTACTCCCCGCAGCATCGCGACCATGACGACTGCCAAGGTGAGACAGCGGCACCTGGTGGTCCTTTGTCAGGAGGGCCGTGGCAACGCAGAGCCAGCCTTTACTTAAGGCCCCTGGCATGCTTTCCACGTCCGTGCACCGCCAACGTTTTCTGTCCGAACGTAAAGTCTGCGCCCACACACACACAACGCTGCCTAACTGCGTAAATATGTTTACTGAACGAGGTATTTTAACTGACATGCATGACAACCAACTACGTAACTCAATGACCGAGTCAGACGTTAAACTTATAGAGAGGAATTTGTTGAGAAACGTACCAACACGACTCTGGCTGTTTTCATATACAGTATGTTGGAAAAGTAGACTACGGTTTCTGCTTAAAATACATTTAACTGAAATTAGTAAATAAAGCACTCCACTATCTTTGGACCGGAATTACAGGTACAGACTTCTTGAGTGCCAATGCTAAGAGCCAATGAATATCGACATCCGTAAAGTCAGTCGAGCTTAAAGGGTTATATGTATCAGACGTTCAGCACAGAGTTGCTTATGTGACGTAGTGCTAATGGATGGAAGAGGCTGAGACTAGGAGAACGGTAGTATCACAGAGCCAGACTTTACATAGCGTTAAGTCTGGGACACTGCATCAAGATCCACCTACTTGACAGGAGAGGTATTTTATTAACATACATGACGACCAACTAAATATCTCAATTACCAAGTCAGACGTTGAACTCATACTGAGGAATTTGTTGGGTAAACCTAACTACACAAGTCTGGCGGTTTGCAGGTCCTATTAAATCTGTTAAATTAGTAAGCTATGGAACGGCTTAAGTAATTGGAGAAACTGAAATGAGTAAATATAGCACTGCATTAAGTGTTACACTGGAATTATGGATACAGCCAATGAATATCTACAGTACCACTTCTCAAAAGTGCTGTCGACCTTACAGGGGTTATATGTATTAGACGTTCAGCATAGAGTTACTTATGTGCACACATACATATACTGTTTTAAATCCATGATACTGATGACTGACACTAATTGTAATACTCTCATTTTAAATGTTTGTATTGTGTTTTTATGTTATGAAACTGCTGGTGGCTGCTGTCTTGGCCAGGACACTTTTGTAAATGAGATTCTTAATCTCAAGAAATCTTTCCTGGTTAAATAAAGGTATAATAAAAAATTTGGCATTCCGGTAGTGCTAATTGACGGAAGAGGCTTAAAGGAGCCATGGCTAAATAAATTGGCTAATAGTTCACTAGTAGGCTAGCAAGGATTAAAGGTACGGTATCATATGACAGTTTAAACATTATGTAGCGACAGAGCACTTCTTTCTATTTTAAAGATGTAGTGGAGTTATTGTGTCTCGAGCAGAGAATGACATCATAATCCCTCTGTGTTGTAGTCCAAGATCCTGCGATCTTTGTTTTCATAGCCGGGCCGACATATCGCATATGTGTTCGTGTGTTGGCCACAGAGCATTGTGTTTTGGTCTGGGATGATGGTCCGATGGTATAGCATCTAGTGGGCAGCAAACGTCATATAGAGTTACTTTCAAGTATTAAGTAATTCAAGATTGTTTCTGTTATGTTTTTGCTTGGCTTGTCTAACTGTATGTGGTCCATTAACTGTTTGGTTCTCAATTGAGCCGTAACCCCCTTATGTGTCTCCCAAACTGACTTAAACTGGAAAGCGACTGTTGCTTTAAGATGTAATTTATGTAAGATAAACCTCTTGATCTTTTGCTGAGATGTCTTGAGACTAGGCATGGGACGATATGAACATTTTATATCACAATTATTCTGGCCAATATTATTGCGATAAACAATCGTATCTAGATTATTTTTAAATGGCACTAAAACATACTGGAATCAATTTTTTACATTTTCTTAAGGAAAACATTTCTATTGTATCATGTAACACATACTTATCTTTTTTTGTGTGATTCATTTAGTTTTGAAACCAGTATTTCAACAAATTTGATTATTTTTATGTAGGGGACACAATGGGCAAACCGAGCCTTCAGCCAAAGTGGTGATTGACTGGAAAGATACATGCTAATAAATAAGTTAGTATTTGTCAATACAATTGGACTTAAAGTAAGAGACGGCTTTTGTCAAGTCACTTGTGAAAATATTAATATTTATGATTATCACGATAATGGACATTCACCAAGATACGATTATCGTCAGTATTTTTATCGCGATAAACGATAATATCATATCGTCCCATCCCTTCTTGAGACACTCATCAAGCTAGCAGTGTGGATTCAAAAACTTTCCCTTTCTCTTTTGTGGAGCTAACTGTTTATCTCTCCGCAGAGGCTCTGAAGGAGGTGGCTGAGATAGCCACACAGCTGCAGAGCAGTCTCATTCGCCTGGAGAACTTCCAGAAGCTAACCGAGCTGCAAAGGGACCTGATTGGTGTTGAAAACCTGACAACAGCAGGAAGGGTGGGTGCAATTACCATGGGCAGCCATTAAGGGGTGCCAATTATTATGCAAAGAAAAAAAGAAAAAGGTGTTGATCAGAAATCTGTGTTCTAGGAGTTCATACGAGAGGGTTGTCTCTACAAGCTCACCAAGAAAGGGCTGCAACAGAGGATGTTTTTCCTGGTGAGTGGGAAAAGAAATGCATTTCCTTATTTCTCTATAATGGAATATAATATATCTATAACAATGCTTTTAAGACATTGATGTTGACACCCTTTCCAGTTCTCAGACATGCTCCTGTACACGAGCAAAGGTGTGACCGTGACCAATCAATTCAAAGTCCACGGTCAACTCCCACTGCACGGCATGATAGTGAGTATATTTTAGTGCACCGATGCCTGAAGTTGGGGTCAGTGTTTACCTGCTCCTTTTATTTTTACTTTATTTCACCTTTATTTATCCAGGTATGCCGGTTGAGAACTTATTCTCATTTGCAACGGCGACCTGGCCAAGATAAAGCATAATTGTGCAGAACACAACATGCAGTTTCACAAAATAAACAGTAAAATACAAGTCAAGATTCTATACAGTATACAATTTGTGCAAGAATAGGTATATTTAACCCTCGCACTGTCCTAAGGCATTTCAGCAGACTAGCAGCAGAGGGAGCAAACCGCGGAATGTCATATGTCCGTGTTGTGGTTGCTGCCCTCTACTGGCAAGTGCACCAGGTCATTTTGACCCATAGTACAGTGCGAGGGTTAAAAGCAATAGGTCAGTTGTGTGCAAATGGTAGACTATAGCAATAACTCTTGTGGAGTAAATAGCAAGATGAGTTTGAAATGACAATTAATTTTTTCATAAAAATAATTATTTGTGTAGCTGTGAATTAACCCCTTGTTCACAATCTGTGTGCGACCAACAACCCTGGTTGTAGCCATCCGCTACTGACACAATCCACTGTTTCTTACAAACGGTTTTCTGCTGTGTCGGCGAAGCTGATCCACTGTAGCTACTGGCAGTGACGCTGCGTTCTAAAGTCACTCAAGACGTTAATGCAGAACCGTAATGCAGCTTAAAGGTGTAGTCAGTGATTCTGGAGTACGTATGGAGGTAAAATAGTGTCCTCCAAATTGAATTGTTGAATTACATGACTTGATAATGACGATTGTATTTATTACAACCGAATTCAGCAACTGAAAGTTAAACACTGCATTTACAATGCTTGAATCTGTCTATTTGAGGAATTGCATTGAGGAAATATTCAAGTATTTTTATTACAGAATGTTTTTTTTTTCCCACGTAATTCTAAATGCACTGACGACATTTGGCACAATTATACTTCCATAAGAAAGCTTGTGGATAATTGAACTCAATCAAAACAAAAACATATCTCCCTTCAATGCCGTAAATTACTCGCTAAGAAGTTCTGCCTCACACATTGGAAATATATAATATATAAACAAAAACAAATTCTGCTAACTGGAGTAACTTGAAAAGACATTCTACAATTCAACTCTCCATTCCTTCCCTTTGGCAGTAACAAGTCAAAACCATTTAAAAAACACTTATCCTGTGTTGACCTCTTGCCTTTAATGATTCCTGCGGGAATGTAACATTACCACGTTTCACCTCTGACCAGCAGGTAGCAAACACTGCCCCTGCACAAATACTACCATACTATATAGTATGGTAGCTATATATACTATAGCTGTACAACGCCTTGTTACCTAGGTGACGACCTGTTTGTCAGGGTGGGACAAGACAACATGTAAAACAAACCTGTAAATCAACAGTGGCTATTTAGCCATTGTCAAAGCAAACACCCCCTCCCCCCATATAAGATGATTAGGACAGGCAGTGTGATGAGGTCTCAGGGGTCTCCTAACCTTGTTTCTGCTTTACCCACGGCTGCAGCTTATAGTGCTGGACGCACCGGTAAGTACTCTGAGCTGCACAGGCATGCAAACCTAACCCCAGACTCTCCCACGCTTTCTTGGACAAAACGGCCAGGGGCAAGCCTAGCAGGTTGCTCACAGTGGAAAAATAAGCAAGCCCCGTCTTGTCACTGGGAACTGGCTGCTCTATGTTTAGCACAAACTGTGTACTTTCTGTACATGTTGCACTTGAGTGCAGAAGTGAACATTGTACAGTTGTGTATGCTCAATGAAGTTTAGCACACTGAGGTTTAAATCCCTTTCATGGTCACCCACCAACACTTGATACTAATTTATCCTCTTGTTCTTTCCAGGTAAAATAAATTTCACATAAACTTCCATTTGTTTCATACATAAACACAAAGATTGCCACAGCTTTTCTAAATGTATAATTGTTTTTCCCCCCTTTTTTTTTATTTTATTCTTATCCTCAAAAATATGAGGTTGTTGTTCAGAGTGCCATGGCATACTAACTGGAAAACAGACATTCTTTATAATCTCGTGATCATCATCTTTCAGCACAATCTGAGCTTTACCTGATTGGTATCTATCAGGTAGGTGTATTTTCACCTACCAGATGCCATCACCAAACCTGGGTTCAGAAAAGATGTCGAGACAATGGGGTTTCAGATATGTACGATATACTGTACTGTATATCTGTACTGCCCAGAATGTCTTTCCAATTAACTGTTCTGCTTCACGTTTCCCTTTGACTTCCACTCTGTGACCGTAACCTCCGTAGACTCTAAACCATATTGACAGGGCCGTATGCGTTTCTTGTGTTTTAATCATTGTGCCCTTTGTTTACCATCTCACTGTGATATCCTCGGGCCGTTGTCTGTACTGTAGGTGGAGGAACGTGAGAATGAATGGTCAGTGCCTCACTGTTTCACCATTTACTCTGCTCAAAGGACCGTCGTCGTAGCAGCCAGGTGGGCTCAAATTAATGACGTTGGTTTATTAATTTAAATGTGGAATCTTTGTCTTTCTCTATTATGTATGTAATATGGAATTTGCTGTTCTATGTGGTTTAATATGGTAGTGTAGTAATGAATCAGCCTATGTCTCATTAATTAAAGTATTTCCATTTGCATGGTTTTGATAGTTTAAATCATCTGGTAAATGGTAAAAATGCATCTTCATTGCCATTGAATTGCCTACTTGCTGTCCATATGATGACATGGCGCATTAGAATGGGTTTGAAATTAATGTTATTTTTATTTACAGTTCGAAGGTAGAGATGAGCAAGTGGATTGAAGATTTGAACATGGCAATTGACATGGCGAAGAAGTCTCACGATAAGTCTGACTTCTTCTTTGAGGCTGGCCCTGGTGATGGCTCCAACCGTAAGAGACTTCCACTGTGTTGTTTGAGCTGCACTATTCAATGTCTTGTTAATCATGTGTCTCCAATTAATGTGTTTTTATACTTTATACTAAGCTAATTAGCTGTAACCAGAGCCATGGAAATAAGTTACGCCAACAGAAGTTTGAAATTGTCAACGATCACATGGTTCATGGAGAGGCAAAGCCTATGGCAAAATAGTATCCCGGCAGTTTGAATATATACATAGAGATATATATCTTAATTACAATAAATGCACCAAGTGCACTAACGTCCGGGAACTATTTTGAGGCTCCACGATCCGCCATTGCTGTGAAAAAAAAAACGGTCCATTGGAGTGAACGGAGATGGCGTAACTCTTATTTCCATGGCTCTGGCTGTAACTAATTAGCATGGAGTTATTTAAATTATACTTGATGATATTAACAGCAGAGCAATCCCAATGTACGTCTTGACAATATGTTGGTGGCAGGGCTTTGATAGTTTGGAGGGCTGCGTCTGGTGCCTGGATTAGCATGTTTTTTATTATTCATTTATTTCTATAGGAAAACGCATCGATGTGCTTACCAGTTACCCAGAATCCTCTGAAACTAACCCGCTTTCCTCCACGCAACCTAAATTGCCTCCCCAGGGTCATCCGATGAGGTTTCTCTGGAGCAGGAGTCCGAGGACGACATGCACTCCTCACACACCTCGCTGGACAGGCAGACACATCACCGCTCCAACACCATCATGCACGTGTGCTGGCATCGTAACACCAGCGTGTCCATGTCCGATCACAGCCTGGCGGTGGAGGTATTCCTCCGCCGGCTTCAGTTTTGAGTGCGCATCGTAGCACTCCCCCTGGACACAGTTGTGTGTAGCAGCGACAGCTCAGGATGCAGGGAAGCAGTTGTCTTTAGACATCTGGACACATCTGGTCGTCAGCGTTGTTACAAACACACAAAAAATAAAAGATGCTCTTTTCTGAGGTCCTACGACCATCTTTTAACTCCTTTATCTTCTGTTGCTTTCCTGCGTTTACCTTCTCCTTTTTCTGGTTGGCTAACTTTGGTGGATTTCCCGCCCCCACCCTTCTAACTAACCAGTGTTGGTCCAATCTTGTTCTGCTTGGATAGCGTTGTAATGTGACGTGTGCTCTTTTGACACTTAACCTCCTAACTTCACAGAACCCGGAGGACTTTCTGATTTCCCATGTTTGGTTCTTCCTCACCCTGACAGTGAATGCTAACAATGCTAACGGCACTGTTTTTCATCTCCTGTCGTCTATCCCTCTCTCTCTTTCTACCCGTTTGTCTCTCTTCACCACGGCAGACTTCTGCTCTCCGGCCGTTTCCCCAGAGCTTCCCCCTCGTTTCCTTCTGGGTCACGGCCGGAGACCCAACACCATCACACATGTTTGCTGGTACAGAAACCAGAACCTCTCTCTCACTGATTACCTGCACATGAACCAGGTACCAGAGCCAAGGGCTGTCACGGTTTAGGAGGCGTCAAGAGATTGCCTTCTCCTCAGAAATTATATATATATATTTAAAATATTTTTATCTCTCTCACACATTCAGATGTGACGTAGTTTTCCAACAAATTCCTCAGTAATTTAGTTTTACACTAGTAAAGGCTGACTCTACAAGACTTGCTAGTCTGGTGTCAGTCTCCATTCTGTTTTTCTTTTTTACACAAATTATTCTCCCCCCACTGAGTGTTTTTTCTGGTTTGTTTCTGGTATGTTTACAATACAACAATAACACATGCATTATTCTGGGCCATAAGGATCCAGTCAAGTAGTGTGGCTGCAGCCGTCCTGGACAGTAGCTATCTCTAACCCACCCACCCTAAATTAGCATATTAAATCATAATTTTGTCAGTTGCAAATTGAGGAACTGCATGAAGTCTGTGTGAATACGCCACTAGCCAGGACATTAAGATAGCGTCTGATAGCAGTGAGAAATTAGCTACAGTACTGTATTGCTACCCATGCAGACGGAGTTACTATACTTTAAAGGCAGGGTTAGTCATTCTACAGAACGCTTGCTAATGTTGAGCTCAATTCAAAACAAACTCTCTCAGAAGCTCCGCCCCACACATTCAAATGCATTGCGAAGCCCAGGGAATTGTTGTTGTCAGTGGTGTTCGCCACTCTGTTTATGCTCATATTTACGTAGCCAGGGCTATGTAGAAGTACTGGATACAATTTTTCAGCGCACACAGAACGATAAGATAGCGAAATACGAGGATATATTTGGTGAATTTGATGTGTTAGCTTATAATTATTTTACCAAACATTTAAACCACAATTTAAAAAAGGTATAGTGTCAACCTGTTTTTGTCCTATTCCTTTAGAATCAACTTTCGGGATACCTCCTTAGGAAGTTTAAAAACAGCAACGGCTGGCAGAAGCTTTGGGTCGTCTTTACCAACTTCTGCTTGTTCTTTTACAAGACTCACCAGGTACCCTGCCCATCCAGGGGCCTTTCTTTTTAATCTAACTGCCACATCTAACAATGTGCGTGGTTTCTATCACATGTAGTTTAGTTATTTTATGTATTATGTATGTATCTTTAGTCTATTTACTGAATACACACTTTTTGACTTCTTCTCTGTGAAAGGCGCTATATAAACTGTACATACATACTTACTCAAGCCTCGATTTTCCCAGGACGACTTCCCGTTAGCCAGCCTACCACTGCTGGGATACACTGTGAGCACCCCCGACGATTCAGACAGCATTCACAAGGAATATGTCTTCAAGCTCCAGTTCAAATCCCACGTTTACTTTTTCAGAGCGGAGAGCGAGTACACCTTTGACCGGTAATGTTTTAAACTTTCAAGTAGCAGCACCAGCACACTACACAAAATAGTTTGAGAATAAAATAAATCTAGTAAACGATTAATGATAAATACAGCAATAATAAACAGTAAATGCAGTAAGGAGTATGGGTTGTGGGTAAAGACATGTAATAGTGTGTTGACATTACCAAACATTATCAAGTAAGTTTCTGTTAAGTTCCTTCATTCTTACACTCGGTCAGTTTTGTTCAGTGCAGCTGTATGGCTATGTTATAAAGGCTCACGTTTTAAAAGATTGCGCCTGTCGAACTTACCTATGATGTTGTGTTTGGGCAGATGGATGGAGGTGATCAAGAGTGCAGCCAGTGTTGCAGGCCGGATGAGCCTGCTCATACCAAAAGGGCCCTCGTAGATCAACGGAAACAACTGAACTGTCAACCTAGAGATCTGGAGGCTGGGCCTTGCAGATGTTCAGGAGTACTTTCTTTTTTTTTTCTTTCTATTATTGTTAAGGGAATTGAGGATTTGTACATTGATGAAGCCTTGGGTGGTTCTCTGGTTTTGAAACCTTTTTATGCAAATTTTCCTGCAGTTTATATTTTTATTTAAAATGGAGGACTATAAACTGTGAGCCCAGAAGGTTGCTACTATTGAAGTACATGTCTAGGCCAGTTAACATAGATGTATATATTAAGGACTACTATACATTAATTCTAAGGGACCATCTCTTTAACAAAAGGTTCCCATATGAGATCATTGTTCTCAATAGGTTTGTGGTATATGAGAAAGACAATGAGACGTATTGAAGGCAACAGGACTGAATAAACTTACGGACGAGACAGAATAGATGTACTGTAAGTTGAAAATGTAGGTGTGTACGGTTTGTTAAGAACATGTATAATTAGTAGCTCGGCGAACTTCATCCTACCCAGCAGGAGTTACAGGCAATTGTGATGGTAACATGGACGGTCCCAGGGAGTTGTGGAATGTTGAAATGATTTTGAAGTAAAATGATTTGGGAGCTTGTATACATTTTATTTTTTTTCTTTCTTATTTCTTCTCTCTCCAAGCTGTAAAGCATAACGAGAATGTGATGTGTTTGTCTGCAGCCTACTAAAAGTATGAGTGTATGGTTGGTGAATAGACTCCAAACGCTTAAACGTAAGTGAAATGAACAGCATTTTGGACTTAATTTAATCACAAAGGAGAGTTCACTGATGGATTGGAAAGGAGTTTAGTCATGAGAGTGTGTCCTCTTTAAAATAGTATCCTTAAAAATGTCCTGATTTTATTTTTCATAGGGGAAATGACAAAGTACAGTGTTAATGCTAAAAGCTTTTAATTTCTTTTTTTTTTTCTTTAAATAATGCAAAGCTGATAAATGTATCTGGAAGATTGTAGCGTGTGTTATTGTATTTGATGACAGTGTCTTACTGTTTATAAAGCTATATTTAACCATTGGATATGAGATGTGTAGCCTGAAGAGCAGCAACAGAGTCACCAACTGAGACTTCTTGACCAGATATAGTGCAATACGTGGAAATATATTTGATTTGAAGACTGGAATCTTTACATTGTATGTCTGCGTGTGTATTTTCTGTAACTAAACCTGGCAGTAGCAGATATCTCCTACACTGAAAATATCTTTAGATAAGGACGGTGGACTCTGTTGCGCAGTTATAACATACAATATGTTACTTCTATTTATTGTGTAGCATGTAATCAGGACATTGCTTTTAAACGCCATTGTGTAGTCTCACGGTATTCCATTGAAATGCTAAATAAAAGTGTTTGACTCCAGTTGCATTGTGGGCATGTTCATGCATGTGCCATCATATTTTGTTTTACCAGCATAAATAACATGGTAGTAGTCTCCACAATTTCTTTGGCATTACCTGTGTAATTCTGAGGGAGCACCCTATGGCATTGAAAGGTGTTTTTGTTTTGATGAGTTCAAATAACCATCTTTATCCAGCATTGCTTACTCTACATTTTAACTGCCAAGTAAATTATATTTTTCTTTATACATCTGTCCCTGTTTAGTACATTAAATGAGGCAACCGTCAAACTATTTCAATTATATTACTCTATGATTTTCTAACAAGTTGGCGAATATTATCAAGGCTGAACGATGTCAATATGAATAGGGCCTAAGTTTCATAGAATATAGTCAATATGTCGCAATTATAGAAAGATACCGAAGTGGAGGAATTTTTTTTTTGAACGTCAAATCACTGGCTTGAATTTATTGAGGAAGTGACTTTCTCAGGCATGTCTAAACAAAACGGCATGTTAATATTGGCGTGCAATAAACAGGTTACTGAGAATAATGAAATGCTTCTGTTAAGTGGAGTAGGTGTTTTCTCATGGCCTAAATACCTCCAATACAATTTTCCAATGAGTTTTATTGAATATCATGTATCTTAGTTGTGAACATGAAAGGCTGCCAGTAACAGCCTATTTGTTTCAGTTAATTGTCTATATGTTAACACTGCAATATTATGGCAGGTTTTTTTTTTCCTTCTATTTTTTATGTGATTTTAAGGTAAAATGAGACACTAAACCCCTATGAGACAAAAACCAGGGTCAATATTTATCTATATAGATATTTATCAGATGTCTGCATCAGCTTTGTGAAGAATGGTTGGCGGGGCGGGGCGTGACGTCGTCTTTACCCCCGCCTTTGGACTCCAGATAGTGTCCCTAGAAGGAAACGATGTCAGAACTATTCAGACTATGAACGCTGTCCATGGGGCATTTTACTAACATAAATTGACCGCACATTCCCATACCGTTCAACTTGGGATAAAGACTATAGTTTCTGACCATTTGGACTAGTTTGGGGAAAATACTGAATAACATAAAATAATTTTTAGGGTAAGATACACGTTTAGTATAAGATTTTCATACAATTTGTTGCGTTTTTGTCGCTTTGTGATACGCTATTATGATGCTGTTATGTTTAACCCTGACGCGAATTATTTAATGTCTTGCCTAGGCATTTCTGTAGCCTACGCGATTTAAGAGAGGCAGATAATTTGTATTATACAATTTAGGAAATTATCCAAAAAAAAAGTCTAATCCGTGTTTGTGACGAACGACAACATTTCAGATCTCTCCCGGAGCTCTCCGTGCGTGGTCGACGCGCAACAACAACATAATACAGAGATTGGTTTTTGGAGCGGATGATAGGGAATGGAGATGTTGCGCCGCTCCTCGGTGTTCGCGGCTGAAGTGATGGAGGTCTTCGACCGCTCGCCCACCGACAAGGAGCTGGTGTCCCAAGCCAAAGCGTTGTGCAGAGACTACATCCACTCTAGGCTCAATCGTGCGGGGATAGGCTGGTCCAAACCTGAACACGGATTATCAGCGTCGGGTGGTACCATGGGAGAAATATCGTATGTTCTGTTGTGGCTAGGTAGGTTCTTCCCGGTTCCCCCATGGATCATTTCAGCAGTGGCACGTGGTGTAGTCTAGACCAGTGTTTCCCAACGCTGGTCCTCGGGGAACACCGTGCCCTGCATGGTCTAGACTATGCGTTGGCGTTATTGACACAGCCACTGAACGTCCACATGTTAGCAATTTCTACCAGCCACGGACAGATTAAGCTGCATGACAGGTAGATTTAATGAAACTACCATGGCGGATATAATTACTGAAACACTTAAGATTTTCCTTGACTGGATTTACTTAATTGAAATTAATGGGCATGTAGGGCAATCATTTATGTAATAGGCGGCCTATTTACAAATTATATTTATTATTTACACGTGTCAAAGCATATGCTGCATTTAATGTAATTGATGCTTTAAGTAAAGAAAATAAGTACCCATATGTTTACCTTAATGAAAACAACTAATTTAAGAAGCATGTCAATAAAGTAATTAAGTTGGAGACTGTTGCTTATGTCGAGAGAGGCTCTAATGTTAGGTTTTTGACCACCAGGCGATGAGCTGGAGTACCTGCGTCCCAACATTTACCGGAATGTGGCACGACAGCTCAATATTACAGTGGCTTCTGAGACTATAGTGTCTGATGCTTTCTTGGCTGTGGCCACCGATATATTCTCCACAGGTAAGTTGACTGCACAACACAATGTTGTTTTAGCGAGGTTATAGGCTACACTCATTGATTTGCATCTGAAATTCACATAATTCCCTATGGGGGTAAATCCAACAACCCCTCCCGAGTATTGAGTGGAGCATACTCATCTATAAGCTCTCTCTCTCTAGATCTCGATGTGCCCAAACTGTTATTTGCCTCTCACAAGACCAGCACTTCTGTCCTTGTATTTCTAACATAAACAGGGAGCCTGGGCAATAATGCAGTCGATTATTGTAGCCTATCTTTTTAAGTATACACGGGCACAATGCTTTTTTTTTTCTATTGTGGATTTACAGGAAAGGAACTTAAGTAGGGAAGATGTTTAGTCCATATTAGGTTAACATGTTCCTCAAATGAATTGCCACTTAACTGCCCAGAGAGAGCACTCATACTGTAGACCATAAACCTCAGGAAATAACAATTGGATTCCTAAGTTAATGAAAGGGCAATTACAAACCGAAAATAGACCATGCCTACAATATTGGGAAGAAAACATTATAAATGAATATAGAAAATATGTAATTGAATGATATAAGAGCATTACATTACATCCTATGGGCCCACCACTCGTGGGAGGAACCGTGGGGGTCGGGTGCGCTGCTACATGGGTGGCAGTGAAAG
>JAOEGT010064795.1:0-17034 GCA_025447795.1 Speoplatyrhinus poulsoni
GCACTCTCTTAAGCCCTTATAAGAGCTAATATATATCTGAAATAGAATATCTAAAATATAAAGCACAATTTTCTACAATATGAAACACAGTTGATATATTTCCTACACATTCCTGTAGACCTTCCAGACATCAAAGCGCAATCATACATTATTGAGGTAATTTCTGGGGGATGGAAAAAACATTTTTTCGGATTATTTGAGGTTTATCCTTTTAAATATTTTCACCATAACCAATGTTTTTAGAACATATATATATTTTGTTGAAGGGGAGGTCTGTGGAACCCCCCAAAAATAGGAAGTCACCTGGGCAGCCCCCATTAACCTTTCCTCTTACAGCAAAAATGATTTCAAGAGGAAACAAGTTTGACTCAGTTTACCTGGATTAAACATCTATCTTCAATTCATGAATAATAGAAAGTATATAATCTGTTTCAGTATCGGACGATTTTATACTCGGCAATCTGTATCGGCTAAAAGAAACCGAATCGGTGCACCACTCTCCAGTAGTTCTACACAGCCCTGACACCGCTCACAACAACAAAGCCGTAGTACTACGCTTTGCTTCACAGTGTGTTCTAGTGTGCAGAGGGATATTGTTTTGATTTGAGCTCAAAGTTAGCAACCTTGTAAAACATGACAGGGAAAGGTTTGTATGCGTGTCTCAGTTTCTGTCACGGCTCTACTTTTGAGTCTAATATAACTTTAATGACCGTCATTTCTCTTCCACGCCATAAGCCTGCAGAGGGTTTATTCCGCATGTGTGTGTGGGGAGGGGGGGAATTCCTGAGGTGGCTGAATTTAATTAAAGCTGTATGGGAGGTTGTCCTCTAACAATGGGTGTCGCCCCTAGGGCTTCTTTCTGACTCCGGATCCTGTTTGGCTGGTTCACCCACGTCCAGCTGATCTCTGCAAGCGGGTGGCACAAGCTGACGGTGTCATCATAGCTGTTGTTATGTAGGCGTCCATGTTGCCGTGGCGCCAGCCGGCAGGAGCTGCATCTGGAGGAGGGGGAGCCGCACGGTGCTCTGCCCTGGTGCCGCGAGCCTGCGAGACCCGCAAGCTCTAGTTTAATCGGAGGCGATCGCCGGCATCGATCTGGGCAAATGGCTGAAGAGAAATAGCCCCGTGGGAAGGTGGGGGGGCTGGTTGGGAAGGATGGGATGGTTTGATACTACAGCCAACGTTTTCCAACGTGCTCGCCCTAACGTGCGACGCAGGCCGCAGCATTTTTGATCTGTGTTTGTATGTGTTCATTTCTATGGAACAGTGACACGGTGTAGGTGTGGCAAAGGTGTCTTTTATGCTCAAATGTCTTCAGTCTAAGGTCTGGACATATGACCCACCTAAGTCAATTTATTTATAAAGCACAGTTAAAAAAACAAACAACGGGTGAACAAAGTGCTGTGCAGGGTTACGCAATAAAAAATATAAAATAGAACATGCAATGAATGTGAAACACAAAACCAACAAGCACAGGTGTCCTTAACGCTACTTGAACGTCACAGCATAGACGTATGTTTTAAGGCGAGACTTAAAAGTGTTGATGGTAAGGGATGATCTGACAGAAATAAGATTATTCCACAGTCTTGGAGCAACAACCGAGAAGGGGTGATAACCCGTTGTTTTCAACCGAGACTGCGGAATAGCTAAAAGAAATGTATCTAATGATCTAAGAGGCCTTGAAGTCTGATATACTGTGAGGAGATTTCAAATGTACAATGGAGCCAAACCATGTAGTGCCTTAAAAACCAGCAGCAGCACCTTCAAATCAATTCGAGCTGGTAGCCAATGAAGAGAGGCCAATATCGTCGAAATATGGTCACCTATGGCCCAGTAACACACACACACACACACACACACACACACACACACACACAGAGAAGTCCCATCTCCACATTCAAACAAAACAAAAAGCTACACGTCTCATGCACAATGAGCCACTGTAAGCTCACCTGATTACACCGCGTCACTAGAAACCATTGTTTCCTATGGTACGGCGCGACTGGCATGCGCTCTTCATGGCACCGCACGTAGCGTTCTTTAGACGCGCATAAAAGTTGAAATATCCCCAACTTTTCAGCGCAAGGCGCTGAGTCGCGCTGCTCGTCAATGTGGCAGTTGGCCCAGGCAGCCTTTAGAGACGCGTCTCGGTGTGACCGGGGCCAGAGTTCACCTGATCACATTTAGATGGTGTTTACACGCCGTTTTTTTTTAACATCTGTCTTGTCTGTACATCTGTCTGTCCGTCCCCGTTTCAGGTGGTGGGTAACAAGGGCGTGATGAGAGATCAGGTGAGCGTCCGTGGGGGCCAGCTGAAGGTCAAGTACATGTACGAAGACTCGTCCTACAACCGCAAGGCCAGCGCTGTTACCACAGCGTCCACTCAGCACGGCGGCAGCGGCGGCACTGGCCAGGCGCCGGGAAAGCCCCCCGTGGTGTCGGCGCTGTCCAAGGAGCGCAGCGTGGACAGGTAGAAGGGGCTCACCGCTATCAATCAAGGAAAACTGAATGGAAAAATTCAGGCTCTTCCTGAAAACACAACAGGAGTGCGTTCAAATTCAGCCAACTGAGGCGGACGTTTTTGGTTAATGTGTTTTCGTCTCATTTTTATTTTAATGTTTTGTGTAAATATTGCAAATTGTTAGATATAAGCTGTTTGCTGAGAACTACCTCCTCAGACCGTTTGTGTGTTCTCAAAACAAAATATAACGTTTGCCTTTTGTTTGCAAATTTGAACGCATCACAGGAGTGTAACAACAACAATAATGGCACGTGTAGAATCAGAGATGGGGCCCCCATACCCCGCCCTGCTTGTTTGTGATCGACAGACGAGGAAACGGTTGTCTTTTAAAAGGAACAATGGTGTCTGTCGCTAGTCTGTGCAACAGGCTAGCTAGGTGGCTGTCTATGCATCCAGCTAGGTGGCTGTCTATGTATCTAGCCAGCCAGCTAGCTAGGTGGCTGTCTATGTATCCAGCTAGGTGGCTGTCTATGTATCTAGCCAGCTAGCTAGGTGGCTATCTATGTATCCAGCTAGGTGGCTGTCTATGTATCTAGCCAGCTAGCTAGGTGGCTATCTATATATCCAGCTAGGTGGCTGTCTATGTATATAGCCAGCTAGCTAGGTGACTGTCTATTTATCTAGCCAGCTAGCTAGGTGGCTATCTATGTATTTAGCTAGGTGGCTGTCTATGTATCTAGCCAGCTAGCTAGGTGGCTGTCTATGTATCCAGCTAGGTGGCTGTCTATGTATCCAGCTAGGTGGCTGTCTATGTATCTAGCCAGCTAGCTAGGTGACTGTCTATGTATCCAGCTAGGTGGCTGTCTATGTATCTAGCCAGCTAGCTAGGTCGGTAGGCTACATTGTACCCAGGCTAGGGCAGCATGGATTACAGGCCACATAGAGCAAGAGAAGGGAAGTGAAGTAAAGGGAAACAAAGCCAACTGCAAAATGCTGAAGTGACGTGGTGACAAATAGGATTATCTGTTGTTTAGAAGAGAAGTATCCACCCTTCAAAAGGTATACTGTGACCTTAGATGTACATACTAGATGGTTGTGAAGACTCTTTTGAGAGGCTGCGTATCCTCGGTTAAGTTAGCTCTTAATATTCAAACTGACAAATATTTCTTAGACCTCAAGGGTACTTCCATATATAAGTGAACAATCTCTTCCTTTTAGAAGTGCTGTTTTCCATTCAGCTACTACTTCTGTGTAACATGTTGATGATAACACACAGCAACTGACACTCAACATACCGGTCGTTTAACGGTGTTTGTACATGAACTATCCCAACCGCCACTGGGAACTGGCTTTGCCTTATGCTAATGCTAATGTGGGTGTCCCGGCCGGCAGCACGGGCTCCAGCAAGGGCTCCAGCGACTCCACGGGGTTCCAGGGCAGGGTCAACACCGGGGGGAGCGGAGGTGGCGGCACCACGGGCAGCAAGCTGTGCGGGCCCCTGACCCCCGAGCAGGCGCTGCGGCAGTACCGCCCACAGATGACCTCTCTGGAGCAGACGGAGATCCTCTCCTACCCGGACATCTACTTCCTGGGGCCCAACGCCAAGAAGAGGCCCGCCGTCGCCGGCGGCAACAACAACTGCGGCTACGACGACGAGCAGGGAGGCTACATCCATGTTCCCCACGACCACCTGGCCTACCGCTACGAGTTCCTCAAGGTCAGTCCCCCCTCACAGCTCGTGTAGCCAGACCGGCGATGCACTTAGTGAATAGGGTCTGGCCACACTCCATTGGGGATTGTTTACGGTGTTGTTACATGCCATTGGGGATTGTTTACGGTCTTGTTACATGCCATTGGGGATTGTTTACGGTCTTGTTACATGACATTGGGGATTGTTTACGGTGTTGTTACAAGCCATTGGGGATTGTTTACGGTCTTGTTACAGCCTTGTTTACAGTAGACCTCGGGTTAAAGGTAAAGTCAGTCGTTCTCTAGAAACACAAAACACAAAAACACCTCCCCTTCAAAGCCATAGGGAAGCTCTGAGATGTCCCGAGAAGCTTCACCCCATACATTGGAAATGCATTGCGAAGGCTGGGGCATTGTTGCTGTGAGCGGTGTTTACCACAGGGCTGGGTGGAAGCACCTTTTTTCTGCACGCACAGAGAACTGTAAGATTGTAGATTACGAGGAGATATTTGGTGAATTTTACAAAAAGTGTATTCGCTTACAATCACTGACTATACTTTTTATTTATTAAGATATTATTGGCGCAGTCTTTTAACGAATCACCAGTTTGTATGGCTTCATCGAGCTCTACCGCCATTTCAAAGAACAAACGCTTATGCGACTTTTAACGACTTCACCGTCATCGCACATAGCCACCCCTTCTTGTCGCTGATTGGTCCGCCAACATGCGAACGCTAAAGCGACCAGGGTTTTCAATCTCTATTTGTCGCTGAAGGGGGGCCCTTCCTTCCGTGTCGTGTTTCCGTAACTGTTACTGGCTAACCCTCTTCCCCCGTCCTCTTTCCCTCCAGGTGATCGGCAAGGGCAGTTTCGGCCAGGTGGCCAAGGTGTACGACCACAAGCTGCAGCAGCACCTGGCGCTGAAGATGGTGCGCAACGAGAAGCGCTTCCATCGGCAAGCCCAGGAGGAGATCCGCATCCTGGAGCACCTGCGCAAGCAGGACCGCAACGGCACCATGAACGCGGTGCACATGCTGGAGAACTTCACCTTCCGCAACCACATCTGCATGACCTTTGAGCTGCTGAGCATGAACCTGTACGAGCTCATCAAGAGGAACAAGTTCCAGGGCTTCAGCCTGCCGCTGGTGCGCAAGTTTGCCCACTCCATCTTGCAGTGCCTGGACGCCCTGAGCCGCCACCGGATCATCCACTGCGACCTGAAGCCCGAGAACATCCTGCTGAAGCAGCAGGGACGCAGCGGCATCAAGGTTAGCGTTAGCTATGCCTGTTACTAAGCCGCACCTGCGCACACTAGCGAGCTCTGGAAAACACTAGCAAGTACTAGCAAACACTATTTAACAAGCACTAGCAAACACAAGCTACCGCATGCTAATTCAAGCTGATCACAGTAGACACTGGCTAACTTACACTAGCATACAGTAGGAAACTACGCAAGCTAACACTAGCAGACACTAGCAGAAACTGGCTAACACAAGCAAGACACTACCAAGCACTAGCAAGCAGTAGCAAACTGTAGGAAACAACAGAATTTAGCATTAGCAGACACTGGCTAACAGAAGCCAACACTGGCAAGCACTAGCTAACAGTAGAAAACGACACTATCAGACACAGGCTAACACAAGCTAACACAAGCTAACACAAGCTAACACAAGCTAACACTGGCAGACACAAGCTAACAATGGCTGATGTCTGATTCAAGCAAACACTAGCTATAGCACGTACATCAACGATCATAATGTAAAGACTAAAGAGGCATGTTTATGTTTTACAGAACTATAATAAAAAAAAATTTGGGTAAATGACAAGAATAGAAACATTCTAAAAAAATTGGGGAAAATACGCATTCCACATCCCCCAACCTGCGATAATCCCGACCCACACTTTGAAACCCTCCCCCCCTCTGACGCGTGTGTCCCCCCCCCCTCCTTCCCCCACCTCTAAACGCCAGGTGATTGACTTCGGCTCCAGCTGCTTCGAGCACCAGCGCGTCTACACCTACATCCAGTCACGCTTCTACCGGGCGCCGGAGGTGGTGCTGGGGGCGCGCTACGGCCTGCCCATCGACATGTGGAGCTTCGGCTGCATCCTGGTGGAGCTACTGACGGGCTACCCGCTGTTCCCCGGCGAGGACGAGGGCGACCAGCTAGCGTGCGTGATGGAGCTGCTGGGCGCGCCACCGCCCCGCGTGCTGGAGCAGGCCAAGCGCGCCAAGAACTTCGTCAACTCCAAGGGCCAGCCGCGCTACTGCGGCGCCAGCACGCTGGCCTCGGGCGTCACCGTGCTCACGGGGTCGCGCTCCCGCCGCGGGAAGATGCGCGGCCCGCCGGGCAGCAAGGAGTGGAGCGCGGCACTCAAGGGCTGCGAGGACCCCGCCTTCACCGACTTCGTCCGGAAGTGTCTGGACTGGGACCCGGCCACGCGCCTCACGCCCGGACAGGCCCTCCGCCACCCCTGGCTCCACCGCCGGCTGCCCAAGCAGCCGCCCGCCGGGGGGGCTGCGGCGGGGGCCGACAAGGCGAGCCCGGGGGCCGCGGGGAAGAGGGCCCTACCCCCAGGGGAGCACCACAGCACCTCCTTCCCATCCATCCTGGCCAAGGGAGCGCCCGGCCTGGGTACGGGCGCTCACAAACTGAGGGGCAACATGGCGGGAGACTCAGGGGACTCCCTGCCTCTCCGCACGGTGCTGCCCAAACTGGTCTCCTAGAGGTGGGGGAGAGAGAGAGAGAGTCCTCTCACCCATCCCCTGTATCCACACCTCAGGAAGGGTTGGAGCAAGGGGCCGGATGGGGAATCTAGGTTTTAAAACTCTTGTTATTTTTTTGTTTTGGTTGTTATTTTGTTTTATACAGAGCGGTGTCGACGCCCCTGGTCTTTGTTTTTAACAAAGACCAGTTAACCAGTTTAACAAAGACCATGTTAACAGCAACAAGGAGATGCTTTTAAAAAAGGGGTTTTCTACATCCGTTTTCCTCTGGGGCCCTCTGGGGGCTTTTGGGGGCTTCTGTCTCTCAGCCGCCCGATGACGAGGTTCCATTTAAATGCTTTTTAAGACTATCTTGAGTGGAGAGCGCTTCGTGTACGGATGTTTTTACCTGTGTGTGTGTGTGTGTGTGTGTGTGTGTGTGTGTGTGTGGGGTTACGCCAGTGTCTATGAGTTAAGCGCACTCTAAACACACCTGTACTTGTTACTTGCCATATAGACGCACACATATTCACTTGTCATGCCTATACATACAAACACACACACACCGATTGTCTTGCACTGCCCTTCTCAGGGCTGTGTTTTAACCTTTTTATGAGCTAAACTTGAAAGGGCTAGAGGCGCGACTCTTCGTATCAGGTAGCAGCGTTCTCTTGAACCAACCTCAACTCTCTAGAGAACAAATCATACTTTAGTTTTCACTCGAGCCCTGCCTGCACACACACCCGACACACGACAACGTACACACGTCTTCACATAAATGACGAGGGCTGGCGTTGTGAAATAAATTAATTAGGGACAGGAAGTAAGGTTATTTTTTTTTTTTTTTTTTTAGCAATAAATTAAGTGAATTCTGCAATATTATGATTTACTCACTTACTTTGCCCAGCGCTTGTGTCGGCTCGGTGTGTGAGGTGGGGGTCCGTTATGTAATGCGTGTGTATGTACACGCATATGTGTGTGTGTGTGTGTGTGTGTGTCACTGACGTTGGAAAGGCCAACAGTAGCCTCGGACACGGGAGGGGGAGGGAGAGGGGGGAGGCTTGGAACAAAACCACGGTGTCACGTCATTCTTTCCCCTTCAAGCCGGCTGCAACGTGAGGCCGGCTGCGTGCGTCACATTGGTAGCCATACGCGACGTACAACGCGCACGCACACACACACCCCTGCGGAACGTAGAAGTGAGCGCGTCGCCGAGGGCGACGTGACATTGTGAAGGGCAGCGTCAGTTTTAATGTGAACCGCGGGGCGGGCGGGGTTTTATATCGCCGCCACAGCAGGCCAGTGAAGTTGTGACGGTATTGAACGGCAGAGGACCTTCTCAGGGAGACATGCTCGCTAGACCACTCCCCTCTTCCATCAGCGCCCCCCCCCCTCACCCCGGCACCAAGCAGTGGCAGCAGACGCACGCTAACACTAGCTAACGTCCGCGTACACACGCAAGCTACATGACCTAGCATAATGTAACGATTGGAGTAAAAGCAATGGTGAGCGAGGACTGGCAGGATGAGCGGCGCGGCCACATAGAGGAAGAGACGTGTGTGTGTGTGTGTGTGTGTGTGGGTGGGGGGGGGGTCGTGGATCGTCTGACCGACGTGCACACTACTACTACTCAGTCGGGCTAGTCACAGTGCTTTTGAAACACGCACGCACATTCACACTGCAACACGATAGATGCGCAACAGGACGGATCAGGCCACTCAAGAGTTTAGGGTGACCTCCATACCCCCACCTCCCTCCCCCCCCTGTTGTCTCAATATGAAACTGTCAGGGATTTCTACTCTACTGTCTCCTGTTTTATAATATATATATATATATATATATATATATATATACATACTGTATATGGAAGTGATTTCTATTGCCATCAGCTCCAGAAGGATCCAGCGAGGTTGAAACAGATTGGTGGGGGGGTTGGGGGGGTTGGGGGGGGCAGAGAAGAGAGGGCTCATAGAGGCCGTCATGTTGTACTAGTGGTGTGAGTTTGTAGGAGGGGGTTTGATGTTAAAAGCATGAGATCACAAACCTGTTGTACAGACCGAGTGACTAAATGAAGAGAAACTCTACAGTAACCAAATAAACTTGTGATAGTTTCTTTTTCTAAAGAAAATAAAATGGAATATTAAATGAATATGATCTGTTGAGTGATATTTGTTCTGTCTCAATAGTGTCATTTGGTTTTACCGTCAAACGTGTGGAGTTAGAAGGTTATAATGTCTAAATCTAAGGTATAATTGAATCATTTACCAAAACTGGAAACAAAAATGTAACCCCAGCACTTAATCGGCTTCTAGGTCAGTTGAAGTCATGATTAAGGAATTATGATTTAGGCAAGATTGTGTGTTGTGCCTCACTGATCTTGGTGAACTGACACACAACTCTACACCATATCCATGTCTGTTGGAGATTCCTACTTCACAGGAATTATGAGTACGTCATGTTCAAGTGCTTTGTTATTGGAGCAATATGAAATTAAAATGCAACGTTAATTCTTGGCCATGCACACGTTAATGTGTGATTCATTTATTTCCTAATTCCCATGTATGTTTCAGATCTGTTTGATACCTGAAACAAAACATAATTGATAAAAACCATCTTTAATTGTGTCAGACAAAGCTGTAATAGATAAACATTAATTCAAAAACTCCTCCTTTATACAGGCGATGTACTCTGCTGGGGGTGTCGCAAGTGTCTAAATCTGAGATAAACAATTTCTTAGTGTCTGCCATGTGGAACGGTTGAAGGTCACCAATTCGGGAACTCTGGCATCAAAATGATTTCAGAATTTCCAACTCCGAATTACGATTTAAGAGGTTGTTCATGTGCTATAAGTCGGAAACACATTTACCCTAATTCTGATACAACATAAGTCTCACTCACCTACATTAAGTTGTTACTTCATGTAGGTAAGAATTTCTTGTCATGCAAGTTAGTGGCGAGACTTTTACTTAAAGAAAAGGTTCTTTACCATGGTAAATAAATAACCTGTTATTTGAAAGGTATACAATTCCTGTTCATGTTCTGGATTAGCCAATTTAAAAATACATATCTGCTATACAATACCAGAACTTTATGAGCCAGGAAGTGTTTTTTGTAAGTGTGCATCCACTGCACACTAAGGGATAAAACTGACCCCACAACTTTAGTGGTGCAGAATCTTTAGATGTTTATCTATTTTACGGAGATATCTTGCTGTGCTTCAGTTCCATAAGGAAGGTGATTCTTTTTTGGACATATTCTAGAAGCCTATTGTTGCGGTCAGCCCACTTGCTTGGGACACCAGCCCCTGAAAACCCTAACAGGTGTTTCAAAGTTTTGTCTGATTCCACACTTCAGAGTGTTGTGCTCTCACACACATTTGCTATGGTCAGCAAAATGTATTTATTAATTCCTAACCAATCATAAAGAAGGTGTCCTTTGTCCATGTCCCGCCTTAACAGATGACGACAAATCAATATGGGAGAGTCTGAGAGATGTAAACCAATTTGTTCAGAAACACCTGTTTGCCTAAGGTCGTAAATTAACGTGGACTGAGGTCACAAGAGAATGTTTTCACCCCATTTACATCATGCAGCATTATTCATTCAGCCAGTGATGCAGTGCTGCGAGCGGTTTGAGTGTACTTGTTTGTGCTCAGGCGTCAGTCTAATCACCAGCACAGACCTTCCACTCATGCGATGATGGTTCTAATGTGGCGCGTGTGGCTAGCTGCTTTTAGCTTGTTTTCCACTCAGGCTATTTCAGCTCCCTACGCTGTCAATGTACTTTGACGCTTCTGAATCCTCACCTCCGCACCCCCTCACCCCGCCATCTGGTAGGCCTATGCCACGGAGACACACGGGAGACGATAGTGACGATGGCACGAGAGATGGACAACTTGTATCATCTCTTGTGACACTGAATGAGTCATATGTGTTTACGCTTGAAAGTCCTATGCCTGGGGGGGGGGAGAGATGTGCAGGCATTTGGGCTAACCGGTTCGACGGAATCCGTGAGAAGGACTTGAGGGAAATGGGTGGGGTGTTTAGTTTATGTACGCCGGAGTTTCGGTTAAATCTGCCAAAGCACTGTATGTGTATTGACTTGGATATCTATTAATCCATGTGCCATGGGCGAGGGATTCTTTCAGTAGTGACTGTTGAGATTGTCATTGGATCATGTTGAATGAGACACCTGCCTGGCAATGTAAGAAAATCATCGTCTTCAACATTGAGCATTGAAGAAAGAACCTTTATTCAATCTGCAGCTTATAAATTCCTCTTGAAATGTTTTACTTCTCCTCCCACACCTCTGCCTCACACCCTCTCTCCCTCCTTCTATAAATGGAAAAGCAGATTTGATCAATCCCATTAGAAGCCCTCCAAGTTGCCTCCAGGCCAGGTGGAGCACGCTAAACCTTCCTGGAAGCATCCAATGGCACACTGGCTTCCATTCGCCTCGTGAAGCCAGTCAATTCTTGGCCTCTCTAAGAGGATTCAAGTATTGTAGGACATATGGTGCGTGTGTGTGTGTGAGAGAGAGACACACAAACAAACATAAGAGGGGCAACGTGCACTCAACTTGCACAGGTAAGCTGTGGGTGCTGGTGCTGCATGTAACTACCTAAACGTCTTGTGCACTGGGCTCCAAAGCTTCTGAGGAAGCACCCATATGACATTGACGGGAGGGGTGTTTTTGTTTTGACTGAATTCAACAGGCTTTCTCTGACTACATCTTTAATGTTTAGATTAGTGTACTTCCAGATGAATGGAATGTGGGTTCAATCCCAAAAAGGCCAGATTTCTAATCCTACCTAATACTTGTCCATCAGAGCCTATTCATGCACAGTTACTTTGGACATAAGCTTCTTCTAAATTGCCTGATTGTAGATCATTTATTTACAATTTTTAGGAAATTAAAGTTATATTAGAAAGTGCAAAAAAACATTTAAAGGTTTGTATTACATTTACTTCTGGTAAAGGATTAAATGGTAAATGGACTGCATTTATTTAGCGCTTTTCTAACCTGGCCACTGAAAGCGCTGTACAGGATTGCCTCATATTCACACACACATTCATACACCGATTACGATTGCTGCCGTGCAAGGCGCGACCAACCACTGGGAGCAGTTCAAACCAGTGACTTCTGAATCACCTGTCGCCCAGCTCTACCCACTGCACCACTGTCACCCTGTTAAGTGTTCCACTAGTAGTAATTGGAGTTTGAAGCCTTTCTTGTGTCTGAGTCACCCTACACCAGTGTCCTCGCCCAGGACAATGACTCACCACATCCACACACTGGGACAGGCTAGTCTAATGGCCTGGGTGTTGGATTCCCGGTCGGAAGGTCATTGGGTCGTGGCCCTGGAGGTAAGCTAGCTGTAAGCAAGATGCCTAACCCATACTTGATCCGAGTTATACATCATATAACATATATTATGCACTGTATGTGTCTTAGACGTATTCTCCTTGGGACAATAAAGTCTGTCTGATGATGATGATGATAATAGTAAATAGAAAAAGAGCAATACAATGCCACAAAGTTAAGATTATGAAACTATTGTTATCTAAAACGAGGATAAAATTAAAATAAATATGATACATTGAATGCATTAAACCCATTTAAAAATGTATTTTAAATAACAGTGCAGCACTGTGTGAAGTGCAAAGCAACAGGCAACTATGTCATAGTTGTAACCATGTAAGTATTTAACCAAGTAGGTCGTAGCTATTTAAAGGCTAATGTGAAGAGGTTCGTTCACATTAGCTGAGTTTCTTTTGAAGAGATTTACGCGAGCAAGCTTTCCTGATACCTTTTTATAATACATGTAACTGTACATACATATATACAGTATAACACATGTACAATTAAATAATTGTTAAGTCGCTTTGGATAAAAACGACTCCAATTTCTCCATGCTCTGTGCATAAGCTTCTGGCAATGGAGAACGTAGCCGCACACATAAACGCACACGCACACGCACACACACGCGCACACATGCATCCACACATGCAAAAACGCAGACAATGACACACACACACATAGAGCCCTGGGTCACAGAGTACACAGACACACCAGGGCTGCAGTATGTGTGGCTGCAGGCCACCAGGGCAGCTGGACTATAGAACTGTGGTCTGGACCAGGCAGGGAAATGCAACCTTGGACCCTCTGCCTCTCTTTCCCACAAGCTCACACACACACACATACACACAACTAGCGCATGTCCCCACATGCAAAAAGGCAGACAATGACACACACACACACATATGCATCCACACACACAGCTGAGCACGTCTGTGCTGGCCTAACAAATGCAGACAGGAGGGGCCATAGTGCCCACCCAACACAACCATCTGCATTCCTGCACACACACACATTAACAGCTGAGTTTACACACACACACACGCACACACACGCACACACACATACGCTTACTCACACATACACACACAGGCCAGCTTCCCCTTGTTGTCTTGCGAACCCAAATTCTGAGTTTTTCCCTTTTACACGGTAGATTTTAACATCCACATTCCTGCTGCTCCCTATATAGGGATATTCCCTTCCTCGTTTTGGTTATGAGGCCTGCCTGGGTCACAGTCGACACTCAAATAGAGAATGAATCATCTCTCCTGTCCGTGGACAGATTGACTGTCTGTTTCTGTGCGTGTGTGTGTGTGTGTGTGTGTGTGTGTGTTTGTGTGTGTGTTTTCATCGACATCTTGGTTTATGCGTCTGTTTACGATTGTCTGTCCAGAGCTCAAAGTAGCAAATTTGCGTAGCTGCACTCCATGTGGAAAAACATTTAGCAGAAAATATCGGTGATCATTTTGTTGTGAAACGATCCAGCCTGCTGTAAATCTTCCACTAGTGTTAGTTAGCTATTTAGTAAGCTAGTTTAGTGTATATCTTCTTCACTATCAGCAGAGAGATAGTAATTATATTGTAATGAGGTGTTAACATCATCTACTGTGCAGATCTAGATAGTCTGCTATAGCTTTGACTATAGCACCCATAGAAACACTCAAAGCCATAGCTTTCCTTGACTCTAGGTGAGTTTCTAAATCAAATCTGCTCTGACATTACATTTTATAATAGGCATATAAAGAACATTTGAACTTGTGTAGTGTTCAATTTGTGTTTATAATCATTTTAGAGGTGTGGGTTTTCTGTTGGCCATCAATGGAGAATTGTTTGGTTCATTATTACAGCATTTGACTGCAGTACCAGTGTTGGCCACCATACCAGCCAGTAAGCAAATTATGCGCTCTCCTCTTGATTGTGCCTGTCTGATCTGTTGGCAGTTTGGTCCATGAGGCAATGCTCTATATGTCATGGCCTGCATTGCTGCTGGGAAGAGACAGCATGAAAATGTTTAAAACTGCTTTATAGTATTTAGCAGTCCATCTCACTCTCTCTCTCTCTCTCTCTCTCTCTCTCTCTCTCTCTCTCTCTCTCTCCAATACATTACTACCCTCTCCCAATGTTAATTTCTACCACCACGTTATATTCAGAAACAGGGAGATTGTACTTTTACTGTGTGCACTATATGTGTGTGTGTGTGTGTGTGTGTGTGTTGTGTCCATGCAACAGGCCTAGTTCTCCTCTCTCTGGGCGAGTGAGGGACAGTGCCACTGTGTGTCCTTATATGGATGCCACAAGTACCGGACGCCATAAACAGCTCCCCCCTCCATAACGAACCACTGTCTGCAGGAGACTGCACCAAACCTTTGTGACTGAGTAAGCCAGGGCCGGCCCTCCCATTAGGCAAGATAAGACAGCCAGCTCGGGCAGCATAAATTTGAGGCGCCATTTTTGCACGTCCCTGATCACCGCAAAGCTGTAAATAAAACGAATTGGTTTATTGACGTAAAGCTTATTTTACACTCTATATTCCCAAAGCGGAATTTATATGTCTTACGGCTAGGACGGCATAACGTCCAGAACCGCCGCTGGTGTACGCCATTGTACTTCTCTCTCACGCGCACTCGCACACACGCATGCGCACACACACGCACGCACGCGCACGCACACGCACGCACAATATCTCCTTCTCTGTGCACGTTGAACAAACTAATCAGGCACGTCTACACAGCCCTGACTCCGTAAACAGGAATGTAAACAAAGTAGTAAACACCGCTCACAACAACAATGCCCTTGGTTTTTGCAATTAGTTTCAATGTGTGTGTGTGGGGCGGAGCTTCTGAGGGAGTTTGTTTTGATTTGAGCTCGGAGTTAGCAAGCATTGAGCGGTGCGGCTCAGACGTGCATGGGTAGACTCATATTGTCTGTTGTCACAACCTTCTGTTCCAGGGAGAATGGGATATTTATGGCTGGTGGGTGTCAGCTTTCTTTGAGGAGACGGGATGGGGACATTGACCGCCGGGGAAGGGGGGGTTTCCAGGTCCATCTGAAGGTCTGAAACACTGGCCTGGGATGCACCGCTCCTCTGTCACAACAGTGACTCATAACAACCCCCCCCCCCCCAGGTAACTACAGTTCAGGTCACATATGGGGGGGTATGTGGGAACACTGTACATAATGTCTGTTCAACCGGTGTGTGGGTTTCGTGTGATGTGTGTGTGTGTGTTGTGTGCGTTAATGTCAACAGATGACTTCCGTCAACACAGTCAAAGGTTTCAGCCACATGCTCCATGTTGTTTGCTTTTGTGCTAATGGTACGGCTTGCTGTCCCAGTAGGAAATCTAAAAGAAGATTCAAAGATTCAGCAATTCTATAAAACTGCGTTCAGTGTCTGTGCTCGTGAATCAGGCTGCTTTATGGCAATTCAGTGAGGATTAAATGCTTTTGCTGCAATTGTAAGGATGAAACACTGCACTGAATATGTCCCATGAAACTTATAAAAGGAGATGACGATGCTTTAACGTGTTTGTGTCAATGTGTGTGTGTGTGTGTGTGTGTGTGTGTGTGTGTGTGTGTGTGTGTGCAACTGAAGGTTGCGTAACAGTTTTACAACATACATGTCTAAATGTTTACCTAACAAATACATTCCTTCAACAAATCGTTTTGCTTTCTCATGTCTTTGTCCCCTTTCTTTCATCAACCCCCCCCCTCTCTCTCCTCCCTTTCTCTTTCTCTCTATCTCTCTCTCTCTCTCTCCACCTCTCCTCTTTAGCAGCTGTTGTGAGCCTTGTTCGTCCTGAGTGCTTTTTCCATGTCATGTCAGCACAAAGCAGGAATGGTATTGAAAGGCCTCCACCCGTCTGTTGGTGACAGGAATCACACTGCCCTACCTAGGAGAGAGGAGAGGAGAGGAGAGGAGAGGAGAGGAGAGGAGAGGAGGAGAGAGCAGAATGAGAACAGGAAAGCATTATCGCGTTGTATATTTATATTGTGGTTTGACTTTTATTGCTTGGGAAGAAAAAAGTATTTTTACTCACGCATCTGCCGACCATGAATAATTTAGCCACCCTGTACTGTGGTATTGTTTGTGTTTCACTGTTGGCTGTAACACACACACATACAAGATACCTGCTGCAGCCCAAACTCTGACAGACGTAGCTCTTAAAGATCAAAGGAAAAAATACAATCAAATAAAAAGCTTTTTTTCTTCTTTTTACTTAAAGGAATGTTGTCACAACGCCCTTGGTTATTATTACTGGATGCCATAAGTATAGTTCAGAGAGGGGAAAACGCAGTGGAATGGACCAGCGTATCGTACACCCACGCACACACACACACACACACACACACACACACACACACACAATGGCAACACACAGGCCTGGCATGGCCTCACTGTAGGAGAAACAACTGCTACCGATGTTGGTCTCGCAAGCTGTGAGTTCAAGGGTCCGGGGCTTAGCGCTGCTAATCTCGTCAGCTGGTGTAGGGGAACAGCGAGACGGAGGCGGAGCCTTGGGAGGGGAGGGGGGGAAGGGGGCAGGAGGGTTGGAGAAAAGACGTGGGTGCAGGACCTTTGGATAGGCAGTGTGACATGGAGTGTGACCTCCCACTCTACATGTCGTAAGGCCCGGGTGGGCATGGAGGGTGGGGTCCATGACTGTGGTAGTCTACGGGTCATGTGACCATACAAGGGCATACAGAAGAGGAGGGCGATTATACCAGGCTTCGTACGTATGTATGTATGTATGTATGTGTGTGTGTGTTTGTTTGTGTGCCTGTGTGTATGCATGTGCATGTGTGTGTGTGTGTGTGTGTGCAT
>JAOEGT010064804.1:3606-17033 GCA_025447795.1 Speoplatyrhinus poulsoni
GAGGCTGCATCTGGTCTGGGAGGCTGCAATCTGGTTTGAGAGGCTTCAATCTGGTTTGAGAGGCTGCATCTGGTCTGGGAGGCTGCAATCTGGTTTGAGAGGCTTCAATCTGGTTTGAGAGGCTGCATCTGGTCTGAGAGGCTGCAATATTTTCACTTTGGCTGATTGTTGACTCCTATCGTTTCAATTGATTCAATTCTAAAATCAGATGGCTAAACAGGTTGTATGTCATTTTTGGGAAGGGACGAGGCAGTAATGTAATGTAACGAGTATCGTATCTAATTCATTTTAATACCCAGTAGTAAGTAAAGTAATAGAATTACTTTTTGAAGAAGTAATAAGTAAAAAAGTATCTTATTACATATCCTTGGTCCTCAATGTGGTCGTGAATGTGTGTGTGAATTAGGGCTGTGTATTGGCAAGAATCTGACGATACAATACACATCACGATACAGGGGCCACGATTTGATATATTGAGATAATGTATGCAAGGTGAGAATTAGCGATCTCTCATTATCAAAATAATGTGTGGGGCTGCTGCAAAACACAACAAAACACAATGAACTTGCTCAGGGACTGCAAATGGAAATTATCTTAAAGCTGCTTAATAAAGCTAAATCTGTCAACAAGCATATTTCTTCTCTTTTGAGGTTAATAGTGTAGTTTGTACATGGTCCCTTTTTACTAAAATTGAGTAAAAAAACTAACATATTTATTTATTTTATTTATTTATTTAAAAAATCGATAGTGTTTTAGAGAATCGATACAGTATCACACAACGTAATATCGCGATATTCGGGTGTATCCATATTGTCTTACACCCGTAGTGTGAATGGGTCAGGCATGTCAGGCAAGATGACGCTCTGTCAGTGCAGTCTGTTAACTACTACAATGTGCTGCGTCTCCATGCAGGGCCTGAAGAAGCTGCACACAGTACACCTGTACAACAACCAGCTGGAGCGTGTCCCCAGAGGCCTGCCGCGGCGCGCCAAGACCCTCATGCTGCTCCACAACGCCATCGCCGAGATCAACCGCAACGACCTGGAGCTGCTGCACACACTCACGGAGCTCAACCTCAGCTACAACCGGCTGACCAGCGCCAAGCTGCACCGCGAAGCCTTCCGGAAGCTCCGCCTGCTGGAGACGCTGGACCTCTCGGGCAACGCGCTGCACGCGCTGCCCCTGGGGCTGCCGCGCAGCCTACGGGTGCTGAAGGTCAAGGACAACAGGCTCAGCTCCGTGCCGGACGGGGCCTTGACCGGCATGCTGATGCTGAACGAGGTCCACCTGAGCAACAACCAGCTGAGGCTGAACTCCATCTACCAGGGGGCCTGGATGGAGCTCAGCAACCTCACAGTGAGTGCTTGGACTATACGTGGGACACACCAGAGCCCGTGGGCCAGAACAGGCCCTGTAGCGTAATTGTAGCCAACCAGCCAGAAGATTAGATATTTAAAAGGGGTAGTCAGTTAATTGTTGTAAGTTAATTGTTAAGATAATACACATTTTTGTTAAACACCAAATATCTCCTTGCCTTTTGCTATCGTACCATTCTCTGTGCGTGCTGAGAAAATAATCCGGTACTTCCACACAGCCCTGGCTCCGTAAATAGGAACAGGAACAAAGTAGCAAACACTGCTCACAACAACAATGTCGCTTGGCTTCGCAATGTGTTTTCATGTGTGGGGCGGAGCTTCTGCCTTTAATACTGGCCTGAATCCAAATGGCATACAAGTTCGACACTACAAGCCCCAGCATGCACGCTAACATGAACCCTCAAGTCCCCTCCATCTATCGATGAGGCTGGCAGCATTGGTAGATGCCACAGCGTACTAGCTGACTTTACTCCCTAGCAGGGTTAAGTAGGTAACTTTTACAATGTAATCCCTTACAGTTACTAGTTACCAGACTACATTTATAATCAGTAACATTCTTTTTGGATTACCTAAATTAAGTAATATAATCTGATTACTTTTCCATTACTTTTAGATTACTTTACGCCTTAACATTGTTCTTTGAAATGTTATCCAAAGCTATTTACTGCGTTGGCATGCCAAATCTTTATAGTTTTGTGACAGTTTATGTTGCTCAAGGGATCAGAATAAACGACTACATTTGAGTTATTGATTGACTTTAATGAAAGCTTAATAAGAGAACAGCTGATCCATTTAACATTTGAAAGTAGACCTTTTTTTTTTTATAAATACCTGTAATCTGATTCCACTAGATTAGCTGGTAACTTTAATAGATTACAGTTACAGTTTTTTGTAATCAGTTACTTCCCAACCCTGCTCCTCAGGTGGGAGGTAGAGATCATTACTGTAAACCAGTGTAAAGCGGTTTGCCGCCGTTGTGCAGCTGTGGCCATTATGAAAGAATATAATATCAAAATATGTTATGGTTTTGCTGTCACAGCAAGTAAGATCCCGGACAAGCCCCCACTCTCAGGTCATAATAACAAATGTATGCTCAATCGATTTTAAATTGAAATTGTGTCTCTAGTCAACGGGACATGACTCAGGTTTTTATCTCAGGGAAGGAGTGCACTTTTCAAGATAACAATTTAAATTGGATTATTTATATAATTATTTATGTACACTTTCCAAGATGATTTCCAAGAAAACCTACTTTTTTCAATTACTAATGAGACCGATTGGGTCAGGTTTATAAGGCATTGGCACGTGTTCATATTATGGATGGCACCGATATGATACTGAGATTGGAAATCGGTCCGATACTGACTTAAATAGCTGGATCGGTATCGGTGACAATTGGACAGTTGTAACCGATCCATGTTGCTGATCCAATTAAAATAATTTACACCTGTAGGTCTACTGTCAAGCATCAGCCATGTCTAACCTACCTAGGCCACATTATCAGCAGCAGGTTTATAAAATGCATATAACTCCTAAAATATAGATTGGCTGTCATTTATTTTGCAATTTAACTTAAAACTTAATTTAACACTGGAATCGGATCGGTACTCGGTATCGACCGATACCCGGAATCTGTATCGGTATTGGGGGAAAAAACAGGATTGTGCCATCCCTAGTTCATATGTCAACCATATGACACTATTCTAAAGATTTAGATGGTGGTGTTAGATACGGTCACTATTATTCACCCTATACAAAACATATAGTATGTGGTACAAAACATAGTGTATGAAGACCTATACCAGGTAAAATGGAGAAAATGATTTTGTTTGAAAGAGTTCCTTGTTATTTCAGACACTGGACCTGTCTGGAAACCAGCTTTCTCACGTCCCGTCTGACCTGCCTGAGTCCTTGGAATACCTTTACCTGCAGAATAATCGCATTACCACTGTCTCAGCCACTGCCTTTGAGGGAACCCCAAATATCAAAGGCATCTTCCTAAGGTAAACACACAGAAAGAAATGCATACTAACACACACACACTATTATCGTCTCAGATATCTTTTAGGTTAGGTGACCTGGATGTGCTACCTTGTCCATTAAAGCAAACACAATGTTTTTAATGGGAATTAATTAACAAACTTGTCTGATCAACTTAAGGTACAAGTAATTTGTTATGAAAAACCTAATAAAACTATCTAACTTCAGTCAAAAATTGATTTGAGTCCAAAGGCCACCTTACACATGATTTTATCCATACAAATTACACATTTGGCTTGGTCGTAACAGATGGCTGCTATTGGGTTGCATCTGTTTGGTTTACCAGTCTAATGCTGCCTTCATGCTTATCAGAGGTTCCTGTGAAGTTCGAATTACGATTATCGTCGTGTTCAAGCGCTTTGTTGTTGGAGGTATATGAAATTATAACACAAGGTTCATTCTTTGTAATGCACAACATGTTATCACTTATTTTATTTTGCAATTCTCGTGTATGTTTCAGATCTGGGGGGAAAAAAAACATTTAAAAAAATGTACGTAATTTAAAAACAAGCTCCTCTACTCCGTCTCTAAATCATGAAGACACAATTATTTACTCTTTTCTGCCATGCTGAAAGGTTGAAGGTCACCAACTCAGGTATCACAATTATTACTGGTATTAACAAGAGGTTGTTCATGGAATCTCGTATTTACCATAATTCCGATATGACATGAAGTAGTACTGTTAGTACAGTACGTATTTGGTCAAAACTGAGTTATTACTAAAAATTTAATTCTTGATATCATTTCAGGGTTTAATTTGTTTTTGATCAAAATACGTATAAAAATAATTGCAGAAACTACAAAACTGAGAAGAAAAAAAAACAATGTTTAAATACATTCTTGGTAGTTACTGCTGAGTGTTAACATGCGCTTCATGCTGTTCCAAACAGCTGCATCCACATCAGTTTCTTCTCCTCTATTTTGTTTTCAAAATTATATCTCCTTACAGCTGGGTGCCTTTAGTGAGAGCCAATTCATGGCTTGTGGAATGCTGGGTGATATTTGGTTATTGTGTGTGTGTGAGTGTGTGTGATTGTGAGTTATTGTCTGTGCGTGTTGACTTGTTCCTAATGTTTTCTTCAAAGGCCAGCATATGCACATATTTTTGTTGCTTAAAGGGACAATTCAAAATCCTCCTCACTAAGTGTTCAGGTGTCCTTGAGCAAGACACCTCACCCTATACAAAACATATTTTCTGTATGCATAGTGTAGCCTATGATGTCCGTATGAAAGTATAATCATGACAAGAAAACATTGTAAAATGTGCATTTAGAAATAATGCAAATTCTTATTATATTATTATATTTTACAACGTGACCAGTATCATCTTTTTTCTCAGGCAGGAGAAAATCCCAACATGACAACTTGTTTTTCCATTCAGATCTAATCGCTTGTCCATCAACTCTGTGAAGGAGAGCTCCTTCTCCCACCTGACCAAGCTTCAGGTGTTGGACGTCGGCACAGGTCACACTGAACACCCGTTTAGGCACGATGAAGAGGTGGACGAAGAGGAAACGGAGGAGGGCGAGGCAGAGCAAGACACGCTGTGAAAATGTCGCGCCCTTTGCACGGAATCCAGAGGTCACACATTTGTAAATGTGTCTGTGGGGATGAGAATGCATTGTGGTGTTGTTCAGTGACACATTCACATATGACAGGTGCAGGATACCAGATCATTTGTGTTCCTTTGAAAGTATGTCAGCTTTTATTTTTGTATTACTTACTGGCAGTATGAAATATCCTCCAAACCAACCTGTGTAGCAGTTTAGCGCCAGATGCTATGTTAGCTTCACTGCCTGCTACGTTGTGATGTCAGCTTTATACACTTTATATCGAAGACATATTATGGAACAGAGCGTTCAAACAAGGTCACATGGTTTGTTTTTCCGTGGTGTCAAACACTATTTTAGACAGCAGTCATGTATAATTCTGTTTCAGACAGCATAGGACCATACTGGAATGTGCTGTTGGAATGATGCAGAGGTCCCTAAGCTATTTCCTATTATAGTCAGTGACGTGTGCTGTCACACTATACTGAGTGAAATGACTCGAATCAGCAAAGCGATTCCCTATTTCCACCACCAACCCCAAATCAAAACAAACGAGTTACATAAGAAGTGGATTTGGGGGTTTGTAAACCAATGCACAGAGGTGCCTATGTGACACTGACGTACACAGTTATATATTAACCCTGGAAGACCCATTTGATTCCAAAGAAAACATCACTTAGCGCTCCAAAAAACAAATTTTTAACAATTTTTAAGACTACATAGCCAATAGGTTATATTGTCTTGCCATTGATAGTAAATGTGTTTTTGTTTTATTAAAGAAACATTTGTAAATGTGTATATTGGAGAGCTAAGTGAGGTTGTATATTTATCTCCTCGGGTCTTACAGGGTTTTAAATATGACCAATTACAAAATGTTGTGGTGGGACTGAAATTTATATTGAGCCACTGAGTTGATCCGAATAAAATATGTTTGTTTACTAGAGTATGTTGTTTATATGTTTGTGTACTTGTGTGCCGTGCTTCGTGTTGATTTGTTGCTTTCTTCAGGAGCAAGAGTGCAGGGGGTTTCCTTGACCAGCTCCTGATAAAGGCCGGGAAAGCAAATAACTTGTTTAATCTGTTTAAACGCCTATTTGACTTCCAAGAACACGGCCACATCTTTGCTAACCTTCTTGACCTTGGAGTAATACACCAATTAGTACACACAGTATGTGACAGTAAATACAACCAAGAGGTTGTTGCTGTGGATGGCAGTTATATCCGTACTATGTGTTAATCTATAAAAGCAATGCACATGGAGCTTCTATATGTTGCTGCTATAGTCTCACTAAGTCCAATTATGTAATGTAAAATAAAGATTACAATGCTTATTTAATTACTTATTCTCATGGCATTATTATCATGAAATGCATGCATGTTATACAATATTATTATTTTACCAGATGAACAGAAACTTTAAGGATAAATAACATTTTAAAAATAAATTCCCCAGATTCATATTTAATATAGTCTGTAAATGTTTGATACTTATTTTAAAGAAAGGCATTATCTTGCTTACATCATGAATCTACAGTACAGTAGTGGTGTGTGTGTGTATATATATATATATATATATATACTGTATATATATATATATATATTTCACAATAAAGGCAAGTAAAGGTTATGTATGTTTACAGCAACCCACAAGTTACAGTACTGTAACTAAACTCTTAATTGTAAAGATGATTGAAAGTAAAAATATTCTGTTGCTCTAACATAAGTATGCTACATTCTTTCTGTTCTGTTAATAGAATCACTTGTTTAGAATGTTTATTGTTTTTATTGTAGATTTGTATAGACAAATTATTTAATACTAACTAGGCACATCACCCCAACCCTAATCCACCTACACTGACTCCCAGTGAAGACCTGCATTATTTTCATTCTCACTTACACATTCCTTCATGCCCTTGCACCACAGTACCTCCGTGACCTCCTCCAACCCTACATCCTACCCCGGAGCCTCCAGTCCTCAGACGCTGGCCTCCTCTCCATTCCCCACACCAGACTCCGTACCTTCGGAGACAGAGCTTTCAGAGCAGCAGCCCTGACTCTGTAGTTATGCCATCCCTGCAGATATCCGCAACGCTCCATCCCTGGACATACTAAAAAAACTCCCCAAAAACCATCTGTTCACCACAGCCTACCATCTCCCCTATAGCACCACTTCCCTGTAGCCTGGCTTTTTGTTTGGTTTGTACTCACAACACTGTAAAGTGTCCTTGGGATTTTTAAAGGCACAATATACATTTTAGTTATTATTATTATTATTAATAATAATAATAATAATAATAATAATAATATGATTATGGGACTGACAAACTAAAGTTATTTAAAGTCAGCCATGTAAAGTTTCTTCACTAGAGCCACAGGTCAACAAGATGTCATATACAGAAAAACAATATTTCTCAAAAGAATATTGGTTTATTTATTAAAAAGCTATTTTTGACCAACACAAGTTACATGACAGCCAAGAGAGCTTGGTGCATAATGCATGAGAGAATACAAATAGCTATTTATGCAAAGATACCCGATGTGTCTGTTTTGGAAGATGACGTGACCAAGTGACCACCTATAATAAGTCTGCTGAGAGAGCCATTTGGATCATTATAAGGTCCATATCTGTAAACAATTTGTTTAAAATAGAGTCTTATCAAACACTGATTATTTCACACATAAGAGATAAACATTCAAAGTATGTTGTCATTGAATATGTTTCACATATTTGAGAAAACAAACTATCAATACAAAGAATCATCAAATGAGATTCAAACTGTCAATTTTTATTAAAGTTAATATTTATCCAGTCCCAAGAAAGTTACATTAAATCAAGATATTCAAATCTTAGAAGACAATAACATTTTCCATGGCCACAAGTGAAGTGGTGTTTGTTTTAAGTTGCTAGTGTTTAGTCTGGCTGGAAACACAGTTGTTTTTAAGGAAAAAAGGCCTATCTTGTCCTTGTTATTTAATAAAACGAATAAAAATATTAAATACAAATACATTCACACCTACAGTATGTACAGTCGATTAAGAGCTGGATTAAATATGTAACTTCGTCTACAACGTACGTTCTCAACTTCAGGAATGGTTGCTTGTTCTTCTTGGTAGGACTTGTTATTATGAATGATTAATAAACAGAATTACAGGGGACTCCATTGTCATGGCATGCATTGTTTCATCTCTATCCATTTCATGTAACCTGACACGCCAGATATCTGTGTCTGTTAGCCATGTCCATCTGGGGAGCAGTCCATTAAAAAAAGGGAGGGCACTTGACATGTGATTGGATGAACCTGTGAACCAGCAGAGCCTGTTGTTAAATCCACGCTTGCAGTAGAAAAGTCGGGAGAAGAGTGAAAACATATTTTCTATTGAGAAAAGCCTTTGCTCTTCTAATACATTATAATTAAATTATGCTATATCGCATCACCATTGTTGTTTTCGAGTTGTTTTCAAGTCGCCTTCTTCACACCTAAGCCACGCCCCCTGTAGCTAACTGCGATGCTGATTAAAAACACACTAGGTTTACCGGCCTGAAACACGACGACTTCCAAGCTCTCCAGACTGATTCAAGTCACAAGTCAAGTCATGTCACAAGTCAAGTCACAAGTCACAAGTCAAGTCATGTCACAAGTCAAGTCAAGTCACAAGTCAAGTCACAAGTCAAGTCAAGTCACAAGTCAAGTCACAAGTCACAAGTCAAGTCAAGTTAAAACTGAAGCTCACAAGATCAGAATGGTCTCGCAAAGCTACATTTCATAATCTCAGGGAAGGAACGGATTTCATTGAAAATTCAACTGAGCTGCTATCTACTAGCTTACTAGTTCATAGCTAGTTCATAGCTTCATTTGGAACAATGAGGATGTTTTACTGGCCATAGTCGTTTCTCCTCAATAGCTTCTGCATTCAGATGCGCTTGTAACCCCATCTCCATGGTGACTGAGCTGATGTTATAATTGAAAGAAGGCTATACGTTGGTCTCAAGGCCATTCATATCAATAGTACAGTGCTGCTTGTCCTTTTTGATGTGCCGAAGGGGATATGCATGGTTTCTCCTCCCCGGCGGGTGAGCTGATCTGATCCCCTCTTACAGCGCCTAATCAACTGCGATGATTAGAGTGATGTCATCGGTTGGCAACCCAACGGATGTTAGCACAATTACCATGGTGACCAGGCCGGCCTGTGGAATCCCTGCTGCACCAATACTGGCTGCTGTAGCCGTTATGCTGGGGAAGAAGATGTCATCTTACCAAAGGTTTTGGGATACAACAAGTGTTGGGGAACTTGGAATTATTACATATATTTTATGTCACATGTTATGTTTCAGATCAGGTCAGGTTTATAGTGTATGTGTATGTTTGTATTAATCACAATTTTTTATTATAGCTTGCACATATTGGTAAACAGTGCTCAAACAGAATAGATAAGTCCAGAGAAAGGGCCACTCCTGACCCTTCTACATGTCACCATTTATATTTCATATATTACTGCTAGCAGTGTATTCCTGTACTTCAGGAGAACAGAAGTAAGCTCTCAGCTGTTTCATAGAGACAGCATGAATGGCCTTGCTGACTGAGCTATTAAATAGCATTGCAGCAACCAGCACCTAAGTAGGATCTGTACTCACACAGACAAACTGTGTGTTGACACATCACCACTAGGTGGGACATATAAGAATGTACATTTCCTTTGCTCGTCAGAGCTCTGTTGAATAAACATCTTGGACGGACCGGACTGTTTCATGGGGTTATTGGTGTCATTGCTACTTATAAGCTGTAACCTTAGATACCCAGAAGCTTTACAAACTTTTCGTCCAAGACTCTCTTATAAGGGCTTGAGGTTCTGAACCTAAAACAAAGATAGAGCACCAAAATGCATGCTGTGCTATGTGGGCAAACATGGAACGGTCTCTTAAGTGGTCTGGTCTTTTAAGTGGGCATGTCGCCTTACGTTCCAATGAGAATTTGCTAAAGAGGCTAAGCAATATAACAGCCAGACATATTCTACCAGGCATGGCTTGAAACAAAGTCAATGTACCCAAAGCGCTGCAGAAATTTGAAAAATATAAAATAATTGTGGCCTCAGATTGATCGCAGGAACTGGAGTTAATGTAATGTAATGAAAAAGAAATGTATGTGGAGTTTTTCGATTGTTGGTTTCTGCAACAAGAGCAATTCTGCAACACTTTCATGTAGTATGCCATGTGAGTATATGAGTAGTTTGCCATTAATTAACACCGGTCTTCAGAAGTCATTTGGTTTCAAAATGTGTGGGACCAAAAGGTGTATGGACGTGCTTTTATTATTGCTGAGTGCTGACACACCTGAATAAAATTAAAAGCATTTTTTGCTTTAGTGTTTCCAATATTTTCCTGTCAAAAATAGTGCCTCTGAGCTGTTCTGCTATTTAAGATTAAGTGAGTCATCAGTTTCCTCCTTTCCGCCAAATGGAAGCACCATCTTACATTTGTTTCTCTCTTCCACTTGTGCTTATCGGAGTAATTGACAGACTCTCTGCTAAAGTAGACAGCTAAGTAGGACTGTAGGGTCCACTTTGGGAACAACCATCAGCTAAAAGGGACACAGACTTCATCTGCGGGTTTACCTTGAATGAATATCAGCTTCTGTGCCTGTTGTGCGCTCTGTTATTCATGACGTATGATGCTTTCATTAGACAGAGATTATATAAAGCCCTCTCTCTCTCTCTGTCTCTCTCTGTGTATCTCTCTCTCTCTCTCTCTCTCTCTCTCTCTCTCTCTCTCTCTCTCTCTGATGCAGAATTTTATCAACACATTTATACAATCAACTTACAAAGTTGATTGTATAAATTGTCCCCCATACCCTAAAGAAAAGAACAGCCAACTAAATCCTCAAAAATACAAATGTTCCCTGCTGCTGACTCTAACAGTGATATGACAATGGGTGCACATGTTGCATGTCCCTAGAGCCAGGGTTAAAACCAGAGGCAACAGGGTGCCCGGATCTTATGGAAAAGTCTACCACTGCACATTTTAGTTGCACAGACCTTATCTACTAAATCGTTTCTTAAAACTGACCTTTTTAATCTGTCTTTTAGTCCTAAGTGATATTGGCTTCTAATGTGTCCAACTGTTCTATCCGTTTGTTTGTTGTGTCCATTTTGTAAAAAAATGTATGGTAACGCACTTTGGTCAACTCTTTCATGTTAATTCATGTTAATTGTAGTCAAATGTTTCAAATTTGTTTTTATTAAAATCTTTTTTTAATGTTTATAGTTTCAACAATAATGTATAAAATCTTTCAATTTTTTTTCTTTAAATATGATTTTTTTATGTTTATAGTTTGAACAATTATTTATGTTAATTGTAGTCAAATGTTTCAAATTGTTTTTATTAAAAAAATTTTTATGCTTATAGTTTCAACAATTATTCATGTTAATGTAGTCAAATGTTTCAAATTTGTTTTTATTTAAATATATATATTTTTTAATATTTATAGTTTCAACAATTATTTATTTTAATGTAGTCAAATGTTTTTATGTTTATAGTTTCAACAATAATTTATGTTAATGTAGTCAAATGTTTCACATTTTTTTATTTAATTTTTTTTTATGTTTATAGTTTGAACAATAATTTATGTTAATGTAGTCAAATGTTTCACTTTTTATTTATTTAAATATATATATCTTTTTTTTAATGTTTATAGTTTCAACAATATTTATGTTAATGTAGTCAATTGTTTCAAAAAAAATTTATTTAAATCTTTTTTTTTTACGTTTAGTTTCAACAAGTATTTATGGTAATGTAGTCAAATGTTTCAAAATTGTTTTTATTTAAATATTTGTTTTATGTTTATAGTTTCAACAATTATTTATGTTAATGTAGTCAAATGTTAAATCTTTCGGAATATACACTTTTTTATAATTAAAATCTTTTTTATATGTTTATAGTTTAAACAATAATGTATAAAATGTTTCAAATTTTTTTGCTTTAAATATGATTTTTTTATGTTTATAGTTTGAACAATTATTTATGTTAATGTAGTCAAATGTTTCAAAACATTTTTATTTAAATATTTCGGGAAATACACTTTTTTTAAATTAAAATCTTTTTTTATGTTTATAGTTTCAACAATGTATAAAATAATTCCAAAATTTTTTATTCAATATTATTTTTTTTACGTTTATAGTTTCAACAATTAGTTATGTTAATGTAGTCAATTGTTTCAAATTTCTTTTTATTTAATATTTTTTTTATGTTTATAGTTTCAACATTTATTTATGTTACTGTAGTCAAATGTTTCAAAAATATTTCATTTAATTTATTTTTATGTTTATAGTTTCAAAAACAATTATGTTAATGTAGTCAAATGTTTCAAAACATTTTTTTTAATCTTTCGGGAAATACACTTTTTTTTAAATGAAAAACTTATATATTTATGTTTATAGTTTCAACAATGATGTATAAAATGTTTCACATTTTTTTTATTTAAATTTTTTTTTTTTACGTTTATAGTTTGAACAATTATTTATGTTAATGTAGTCAAATGTTTCAAATTTGTTTTTATTTAAATATATATATTTTTTAATGTTTATAGTTTGAACAATTATTTATGTTAATGTAGTCAAATGTTTCACCATTAAGTGCAGATGTCGTGACACACACAGTTACACTTATCTGCTTACTACTAACCTGATGGTGATAATCTGGCCAAAGTCCAGTTCGTAGTTGTTGACCTGGGCGATGAATATTGCCGCAACGGCCTCATATAGCGCGGTGCCGTCCATGTTGATGGTGGCCCCCACCGGGAGCACGAAGCGGATGATACGCCGGTCGATGTGGTTGTTCTCTAAGAGGCACTTGAAGGTAATAGGCAACGTGGCAGAACTGGAGAGGAGAAAAGAGGGCAGCTGCTGAGGATGGATGCACAATCACCGTCTGTCTTGGAGAAGAACACTCTTTATAAACAAATAATATGGCATGAAGACAAAGGCTCTGCATAGATTTGTGTGGGACAGATATTCTAACAGTGCTGCAGGCCTGAATTAAAGGTATGCTAAAGTGTGTTTGTGTTTCATTCAAATGCAGTTCAAGTGTTGAACCCTTTACACCCTTTATTTAAGTTGTTGTTGTTGTTGTTGTTATCATATCATATCATGTTGTTTTGAGTGGCATATTGATGAAAAAAGATGGGATGGGGTCAGAGTAGCGAGACCAACCTGATCTCACGCGCTTCAGTTTGAATTCACCGTGAAGAATCAGTCTGGAGAGCTTGGAAATCGATGTGTTTCAGGCCGGTTAACCTAGTGTGGTCAATCAGTGTCGTAGTTACAGTAGCTATGGCCGTGGTTTAGGTGTGACAAAGGCGACTTGAAAACAACTATAGTCGAAAATGCCTATATGTGTAACGCTTCACTGGTCTCGCCGGGGTGGTAGGACCGGGGAAAGACTGTCCGCATCCCCAGCGCCTCACACCCA
>JAOEGT010064814.1:0-10138 GCA_025447795.1 Speoplatyrhinus poulsoni
GAGGACGGCGCCACCTGGAAGAGCCCTGCTCTTGGCTCCACTGTGATGACAATACACACACACGCACACACACACACACACACATTACACATTACACGCAGAAACCCAAACGCACTTTACAAACATATTACACACACACGCACACACACACACACACACACACACGAACACACACGCACACTTTGCAGTGTGTTCTCTGTCCATCTGGACCAATGGGCTGCTGCCCCTGTGTGCCGCTACATTGCAGACAGACCCTCCCAGATGTTCCCCCAGCTAGGTGTCAGGGTGGGCAGCGCTGCTTAGAGCTGCTTAGGACAGGGAATTCGGTGCGACGCCTTCACCTGTGTTGCCACGACGCTCTCGCTTTCCTTTCTTGCTGGTATAGTTCACTCTCTACAAACTCTACTGGTGAGTCTTCTGGAGAATCTCAGAAGTCCTGTTGACTAGTACTTATTATTTGCTCATGAGAAAATCTATTTGGCACCGTTCCACGAAACGGAAGCACAGGAAACTGGCAACACCTCAGCCCCGCTATTGTTTCTCTGTGTTTATTTGAAAAGCAATAGACCTCACCATTATGTAAGAGTACAAGTCTGAATGAGTTTCCCTCGCTGTTTGGCAAAGGATCACCTGCTACAATGGGGCAGACCGAGCCAGGCACTGGCTGTGCCCTCTCTGGCTGACGGGGCAATGTGTTACAGCGGAGCAGAACTTTGTGCAGAGCCGGGGAGCGCAACAAAGGCAGAAATGTCAGTGAGCAAAGAACAGAAGCGCAACATGCAGAAGGGAATGAATCAGTTTGACTTGTTCATTTAGGTGACAACGCCTGTGTGTGTGTGGGTGTGGGTGTGAGTGTATATGTGTATATGTTCTGGGTGCTGTCGGGGGGAAAGAGGAGGGGATCCTGCTGCTTGGGTTCACATGTCATGAAGAACTAAGATGTCCATGATACAGTCAGTGTGTAGGCTGTCATTGAGAGTCCACGTAGACACACACACACACACACACACACGCACACCGACGCACACACACGCACACACACACACACAGATGTACATTTCTGAGACACTACACAGAGAGGCATAGATTTGAAGGTAATCTCCTGCTGGCTCCATAAAGTGTAGTCAATTGACAGCAGGCCTTGTGCTAGCAGACAAATCGCCCCGGCTTATAGCGATGCGCGCTGAAAGAGAACGCCAGCACTGTGTATTCTGCCAAGATGAATCTGCGGTTGGTAAACTGCAGGCTGTCTGGGTGTGGTTTCCTTCCTCACAGCAAACAGCGGGGACCATTGGCGTATGGTAGCAAAGCTCCCATACCCCCATCACCCCCCCCCCCCGCCACCACCACCACCACCACCACCATTGTGCCACACTGGGCAGATGTTTATGGAACCTCTCTGCTTATGTTGCTTTGCGCGATGGGAAGGGTTTCGCCCACAGGGTGCGTTTTTACTGTACGCAGCCAACGCATCCCGAAGATTAGAGAGGTGCTCCTTGTACTGGGAGGAGGTCCTGAATATGCGGGTGCGAAACGCAAATGAGTGATGCTGATGTGCCCTTGGGCATGGCACTCAAACACCTGCTGCTGAAGTGCTGAAGCCTTTTGGAAGAAACACATAAAATAAAACTGGTTATTCTGGGCCGTTAGCTGTAAATGAGCGGAGGAGGACATTGCCAATGCTTTGGTGTTTGTCTCTATGTTACAGTAAATGAAAGTCAGTTTGTGTGTGTGTGTGTGTGTGTGTGTGTGTTGAACTGTGTGGAAGTATGTTCCAGCCAGGTGTCTAAAAATAGATGCATTGCGTCGGTTTGTCTTACGGGACTTGGGTATGTGTCACATTATTCTTTATTGTCGGAGAGCTGCTTCAGATATATAGAGCCCCCATAAATTCCGACGCCGTGTTAAAGCGCCAGTCAAAAGTCCATGCTGTTCGTGTTCATTTCATGGTTCAGGCTCTGTTTTGATGATGTGTGAGCATGTCTGTGTAAGTACCAGGGAACAGGGGGTGGGGGTCCATTCAAAACCTGTCTATCTTTTCTACTTTGAATTAAAAGTCATCTGTCTTCCTTAACTTAACGGCTACCAATTTATGATGGTGTTATTATAGGCAGGAGGTTTGTCCTTGGTGCAGTTCACAACCTTCTTACGTAGTTTAGTGGATGGAGAAGATGATGGCAAAATTAACAAGCCAGTGCCATTCCTAAAGTACTGTAAGGTCAATGTGGTAAAAAGAGATCTTTATTTTAGTGACTGCCACTTCAAGAGCTGTTGTTGGAACAAGGAGGGTAATGAGTGAACAAGAATTCTTAGCAAGCCGCTGATCTTAATGTCTAACTAAGTTATTAGTTTAATTATTCTCCTATATCATATATGTCAAATAAAACTCCCACACAACACACAAGCCTGCAAAACCTGTAGAGAAGGAACGCGAGGGTGTGTTTCACCTTTTAACGAGTGCTGTGACTTAAAGATTTGCCTACTGACATTTCAAAGAAAATCGCAATGCATTAAATGCAATATAGTTACTGTTGCCCTGGGAGAAACACTTAAATTAACTCTTCAACAGAAAAAACAAAACAGGACTGCAGGTTTAAATATATCTTTCTGCTTTGCAGATGAATCTTCTCTCCCCTGCTTGTACCAATCATGCCCTGGAAAGTATTTTTGAACTGCTTCCAAAACAGGCGCCACTGCGTTAATGCTGCCAAACCAACAGACATAAATCATGTATTTTGTTTCTCACACAATCAATAGACTGCCGCTCTTGTACAAAGATTCCATTCCCTCTTCTCAGCAACTATGGTGTCAGACAAACGTTCAAGTGTTGCTTCAGCCTTCTGTTTCATATTCTGTCTCACCCCGCGACCCCTTTTCCTGATAAGACGAGGCCGTGGGTGATAAAAATAAGATGAGGAGAACACAGCATATCACCTGCCTTCCACACGTCAACCCTCATAAATAAATCACTCATTGTCAGACAGTACAGGCGTTGCGGTGCACCTTGAGCTTGAATAAATACATCCAAGCCAAATGGAGACTATGCACATTAGTATCTTGTACAGAGTTTTATCAGATGGCAGATATATGCCTGCCTGGCAGTGCCAGCAGTGTTGTTTGTAATACATTGATCCTCAGAACAAACTCAAATCAACGTGCGGGCTCGGTGATGAAGAAGGCATTACAGCCTCGGAGAACGGTTAGAGGACGAGGATTAGTTCCTGCTTAGTGTCTGCCAACACGGGGGAACCCTATTGTAGGCTACATTTTCCACATATGCTCTGGGTTCATTGGCGGTCAGTGCTAGAATGAGGATTAACAGTCGGGTTAGTGTATTTATGGGGGGGGGGTAACTAAAAAACATCTTGTGACCCCATGGTGTCCCAGACCCACACCTTTTAAGAACGGACTACACCGCGTTACGCTTCTCTCCCCACGGACGACTCTTATTAATAGATGCGTCTTTTAATGTATCCCCTCTGTTAGCCTGACTCAGTTTTATGATGTCACTCTCCTGCTGAAGAGCTCTGGGCTGCTTTATCCCTTCTGTGTGCGACGGGCACTTAAACTCACACCTCTCTGTTTATGAGTCCCAATCTGCTTCTCTGTCTGCACTGTTTGCAGCTCCGTTTCAATTGAACAGAGGCTATAAAAGCTTGCTAGCCTCAGTTCTGTGGGAACTCTCTCTCTATCAGATGTCATCACGGGGACCCCCAGTTAAGTGGCTAGCACCGACGGTGGTTAGACATCCCTGAGACGTATTTCTGTTGACTGTGCTGTCCATTTGTGTGCGTGTGTGTGTGTGTGTGTGTGTGTGCCTGTGCGTGTGTCTGTGAGTGACAGTAGACATTGGTGCTGTCTTTCTATGTTCATCCTGCAGGTCTCTCCTCTGCCTCCCACTCTGATTAATGTACTCTGGCTTAATAGCGTGTCCTATAACCGCTCCTATTGTTTGGAGTCACCATCATTTTAGTTCCGCATTGTTTTTCTCTAGAATTATCGATCATCGGTGCATTTTGTCCTATAGGCTCCTAAATGCTACTGATGTAGGTCTTTGCCACAGGCTGTTTGGCAGCATTTGTTAATAAATCACACTTGTTTCCTTATTTTAAATGCAAAGATCAAGCAGAATAGCAGGAGTTCCTTTGAATGTGTCCGTGCAACGCGGAAATCCTTCCCTCCTTCACATTCCATGGTGCAATAGAGGGATGCTCTTGCGGGGCACACCTGTGGTGTTGGCCTTGGTGTATTCCTGCATAACTGTGCCGTTAGAGGCAGGAAGGAATGGTGTTGCTGGTGGTGTGGCCTGGCCGCAGTCCTTGACCCGCGGCTATGTCCAACCCCTCTCTGCCCTCCGGTGATGGAACTAACAAGCTAATAACAGCCAAGCTTTAAAAAACAAGGGGTCATTTCCTAATGTCTGTTGCAAGTCCAGACGGCCATTCTGGGTCATAAAACTATTATGCAACAAACTTACATGTCTACTTTTATTTACCCACTGTGTTTTCTTGCTTGTATGAGCTTTACTTTGACATTTAAGTACGTATCCATGGGAAGCCTTAGTCATACATTGCAATGCTGAACTTTAGATTTAGCTCACGTGTTTACTTGAACATATTTTTCGTTCAAGTTTTACTTGTCAATCAGCCTTGTAAATCATTACACACGCATACATACACACACTAGAGATGGTGACAAATCCAAATACGTTATTCGAATAAGCACAAATGGAACAAATTTTTTAAAAATGATTTGTATTTGGAATATCACACTGGAGAAATACAGTGCAAACTAGCAAAGTTACTGTGCTTTGGTAGTGTAGCAGTTGTAGGTCTAACTTTGTTTACTTGAGTGACATTGTACCGGTACTTCTAAAAGTAGTTTGAATGCAACATACCTTTTACTTTGACTCAAGTATATTTGTGTATATTTTCTTTTACTTTTACTCCACTACATCGGGCTTTATTCCAGGCGTTACTCGCTACATCAATCCGACCATATCAAAGATACGTGAATGTAAACAATGCAAACGGTTCTTCCGGTATTCAAACTAGATCACTGGGGCTGACTGGCGCTGCAGAAAAGATTGTTTCACAGCGAGAAATAAAGTCACAGAGGGTCTAAAAAGTCACAAAAAAATCAAGCGAGAAAGTTGCCAAATTCGCAACACTAAAGTCTGAAATGTCGCTAAATAAAGCATGGCAACACTGTGTTCATGCTAATCTGTTGTGAAGTAGGTGCAAACACTAAATAAGAGTACAGCATTACCATTTTGGATATTTAAATTCACGCTGTACAGCACTTGGTTTTTGGATACTCTACCCACCTCTGCGAAGCACATATAAACATCGAAAATAATATTGCCCTTGATAATAATCATGCCTGAAAACACGTGTTGTTCAGTATAATTTTGCTATAAAATACCTTGCAGTACTTTGCCATGCTTACTCCGCAAACACTTACCAGTTACCAGAAACCAGTTACCACAAAGACTTACCCATTACCACAGACAAGCTATATGTATTTGGACGATATAAAGTGTGTTACATCCATATAGGAACAGCTTTAGACATAGCCTATATCTGGTGCGATACAGCTATAGGCGAGTTGCAAGCGCTCCCACAATCAGTTGTACACATTTGCCACAACCTTTTCTCCATTGACCATGAGCGTTACACAAATATTCGCTTTTGTACAAATACAACTATTTTTATTATATATTTTGGTGACACAACAAATAGTGGGCTCTCTCCACATCCCTAACACACACACGCGCACAAATGTAACATGCTTTTATCCAAATCGCTTTACATTACAGTCTTTGCCTCACCCATTCACACACACATTCATGCACAGATGGCGATGTCAGCCATGCAAGGAGACAACCAGGAGCAGTTAGGGTTAGGTGTCTTGCTCAAGGACACCTCGGCACTTGGTGAGGAGTTAGCAGGATTCGAACCAGCGAGTTCTTGATCACCTATCGCCCCGCTCTACCAATGAGACTGTAGAAGTTGTTTTTCATATTAGCTTAATACTTGTTAGTTTAGATGTAGACAATTTTGATATTCTAAACCCTTTTGATACTCTAAACCCTTTTACAAGCTAAAGCGTTTCTGTTTTATTCATGAGGGTTCTCATATGAGAGCTCTTACTACAGCCTATATAGCGCAATCTGTAAGAACATTCAGAATCATAATAAGTTTTATTGCAAAGTAAATTTACACATACAAGGATATTTCTTGGTGTTATTGGCACAATGATAGCCACAGAAAGTCATGGCTACTGCAGCAGATACGGGAATGGGGTGTGGGGGTGCTCAGTGAAACAATGCTTAATAAGCTCATAAACAACTGGAGGGGGTAGTGTGTGATGTGGGGACGAGGACGGGGGGGTGGGGTCATCGGAGCGGGCAGTCAAGTGCCACGACTTTGAGCCTCTCCCACACGGTCAACAAAGCCATACTAATGGCCTTTGTCTCGACGCTTGCTGTTGTGTCTCGCGGCCAGAAGCTTCCAGAAGCTTCCTGGACACATGAAAGGACCAACCCCCCCCGAACAAGGCCCGAACAAGAAACCGAAGCCATCCACACCTCTCTTGGCCTTCATCCCCCTCCACCCCTTCACCGCTGCCCCTGACCCACACACACACATATTGACATATTCTCTAGCCCCTCCTGGCACGTGTTTTGTTGCCTGTGGCGACCAGTGGAGCTTTCATCTCTGCTCCTTCTTCTCTCCAATGTCCGTGACTTTGGAAGTGTTTTCTCTTATGGCTTCTTCATTGTGTGCTGCCTGCTCTGGCACACCGGCGCTGGGACCTTGTCAGGATGTGTGTGTGCGTGTGTGTGTTTGTAGCCTGTGTGTGTGTCTCTCTCTGTGTGTAACTGATGTGTGTGTGTGTGGTGGTCAGGTGTCTACATGCTACTGTACAATGTATGTGGGTGACAGCTGTGATTATACCGCTGGATGAGTTGGAGTAGTTACTACACACACGTGTGTGTGTGTGGGTGGTTCTGGTTTGCTTTGCTTTGTGTGTCTGTGTTTTTGTATGAATTGTACGTAGGAAAAATCCCAGGTCCGCAGCCGCCTGAGGACAACTGAGCAAAGGGCTGGAGGCCACCTCTGCTTGTTTGTAAGAGCATGTTATCATCTCTGGTTTCCTGTCAAAACAGGAAATGACAAGGGAACCAAACGAACGATAGGAAAGTGCCTTGATGTGTGTTGGCTGGAGGTCCGGGCCTGCCTCACAAGAGACCCTCCTGGTCAGGAAATACAAGCCTGTTCGGGGGCTGTGACCCACAGTAGGACACTCGGCTGGTGTTATTTTGATCACTTTTACAAAGAGCGGCGCAGGGAGGTGATGCTTTTCCCAGCTGTTGACACAGGTTGGTCTGGACCCGTCTCTCGCCAGGTCAGAGAGCCAGTCAGGCACAAGCAGGGGCGGTTGGCAGTCATATCTGCCATATCTCTTTGGCTGGCTGGCTCAACTGTATATTTTTGTCTAGGAAAAGAAATAACTGGATGGTACAGTAGCTATCATGCAGGACTAATGGATTTAAAGGGGAAGTTCACCCCAACAATAAATTATATGCATTTCTTACAACTGATGTTCATTCAAGGAAACGTTTGCAGTTAATACCAATAAAATTTTGTACATTTGACTTGAGAAAACAATTCTAGAAAGCAGTTGCAGCAAATAGCAGTCGTAAGTGTCTTCGCACACAATTAAACCGTGAGATGAAAATATCAAGAGAGCAACAAAGAAATTGATAGCATTAGTCGTAGTGGCCGTGGTTTCAAGAGACTACCGTTAGGACGTGCACATAATGGACCGTAGTTGACCATGCCATAGCACCTGCTACGGCAGGTAAACTCCCTCTCTAAATGAGACTCAATAAGAAGGCATGGACCGGCATACCAGCCCAAACAGCTGATTATGGAGGCTGCTAATTATTGACCGGTGAAACTGGAATCCATGTCCTGTTCAAGAGCAGCACTGCTCCTGTGGAATGCCAGGAGTTAGTAGGCTGACCTTGCTTTAGCCCTTTATAAGCTCGTTCTTAAAACGATTGCGTGCACAAGAATGCCATTGAGACGTGGGCCATGCCATGCCATGTTGGGGTTTACGGTTTCCAGGCGTATTCTATTGGGCAACAATCTGAGGGATGTCTCATTAATGGAGAGCTGAGGTTTGCCTCTTGTAATTACCCCAGAATGAAACAGTATTTGTCAGAAAACTAAATGTGTGAGCAGGTAGGTGAACATGCCATCAGCATGTGAGATGTCTGCTCAGGCAAGACATCGTTCTGATCCTCGTGTGTGAGTGAGCGAGTTATTGAGTGTGTGTGTGTATGTGCGCGCGCGCATGTGTGTGTGCATGTGTAACCCAGATTAAGACACGGTGCACTGTTTGCTGACTGAGGTCGATGTCATCAGCGGGAGGGTCAGAGGTCATTTGTCTTCCTGACAGACCTTGGGGGTGGAGCCACGACCACTGCCACTCTGACCTCCGCGAGCCGCGCAATTAGTTCCCCTTTGACCCCCGCGAGTCCCACAATCACATCCCGAGCACGGACAGGGAATGCTTCTGCATCCCAGCGCCCGATTTGGAAGTGTGTGCGTTGGTGTGAGTGTGTACACATTTGTGCGTTCGTGTCTCCGTGAAGTATCACCGTTGGTTTCACATATGCAATTCAGCCTTGACAAGATGTAATAGGTCTAAACTCATAGTTTCTGCTTCAATGTGATGTTTGAAATGAGTTGAGGCGAACAGCTCCGGAATTATTATTCTGTATAAGGCGATCCTCCGTTCTCATACGCTCACAAATATATAAAACACCTATTAGTGCTTGTGCTGCAGACTGTGGAGCATGTCTGTCTTGTTTCAGTGCCAGTGTTAGTAATGTATGCTCTTAAGTGCAATCAAAAGTCTTACATCTTGTCAGCACTCAGGGTCCATGCCGACAGATACACTCAGAAATATGCCATTTTGCCCTCGGAGGGAAAATAATAAATCTCGACGCTGTTTTCACGTTATTACGTTCTACTTTCCGCCTTGCACCAGCAAGACTGTGTGCGCGCACATACACACACACACACACGCACGCACACACGCACACAAGACACAAGCATGCACACACACAACTGCATCAAACCGGCAGCCTACATCTGGTTCACACAGGGCGTGCGTCACTGTCATACTGCGTTCCCCGGCTCTCTCTGAGCTCTGCTTCATCGTGACGTTCCATGCGAGCGGGCAGAATGCAGGCAGGCAGGCAGGCAGCCCTTGAAACAGAGTGGATGATTCTCAATGGGAACTCAGAACTCTGCTGCCGAAGCTATCTATGTGTGGTGCATGCATGCTAAGATGACGCCATGCCTTTGTCCAGCCATGTTTGCACATCCCCGCGACATTGGAGAAAAACGTGTTCCTCTTCTGTGATCGTTGTGCTTACACACCGCAAGTATAAAGAGGTTTGCTGGCTTGTCTTTGGCCGTGTTTCATCGATTCCCTCAGCACTTGTAGAGGCTTGTTCAGACAGTTGGATAAACTACGTGGCTTTAACAAATTGACCTGCTTATTCGCTCGTCTGTCTGTCTGTATGTCTTTCTGTTTGTGTTCTGCTATTGTGTTCCTTTACGCCCAGAGCATTTTTTTGACCGTTTGTCTTGTCAGGGAGGTGGATAGACAAGTTAAATATTATTAATACAATCATAAATATTTAGCAGGGCCCCTTCCAAACATCGGTACTCCTTCCAGACATGAAAGTAGCCTGACCAAGCCTGAAGGCAACTAGCGGTATTCCATTGTTCCCAGAAAAAAAGTGGTCAAATGTGTGCATGAACCAATTTTGATAAGCAATGCCTTCTCTAGGACACAGAATGATTTGTTTTGTTGGGATCCATAAGTGGATTAGTGCTTGCTTTTCACTCCCTGGATAGCCTAGCCTAGCCTTATCTCACTGGGATTCAATTGAATGTGTCTAGACATCACAATTAGCAAGAAAAAAAGAAAAAACAACAGCTACCAAATTCGGGTTAGTAACAACGCCGCTTATCTCTGTGTCGTCGGGGGGGGGGGGGGGGGGGGGGGGGGGGGGGGGGGGGGGGGGGGGGGGGGGGGGGGGGGGGGGGGGGGG
>JAOEGT010064823.1:0-17032 GCA_025447795.1 Speoplatyrhinus poulsoni
TAATGGGTGGAGCCAGTGATGCAGGAGAAAGATAGTTTAGGGATAGCCATAGGGTGCTCCCTCATAAGCTCCGCCCCCACATTGGACACAGCATTACAATTGCTGACCAGTGACCTAATACTACAAAGGAAGTAGAGTTTGTTTAACCTGCTTTCTGAAATAGGGCCCAGTCGGTCAGCCAGCCGGTCAGTAATTCTCGAGAACGCTTGCTAACTTCAACCTCAAATCATAATATCTCTCCGCAGCGCCACCTCACACATTGAAATGCATTGTGAAGCAAAGCGTAGTACTCTGGTACTAAGGCTTTGTTGTTGTGAACGGTGTTCGCCACTTTGTTTGTGTTCCATGTAGGTATTTATGTATTAAGTATCAGATATTTTTTTCAAAACGCACATAGAATGGCAAACTAGGGAAATGCGAGGATATAGTTGGTGAATTTGACAAAAAGTCTATCTTACAATTAGCTTGAACTTAGCTGACTATAGGCTACCTTTAAGCAGAGACAAATATCATTCATGCCATAATATAGAATGTTATAACTTGCCAAATGCTTTACCATGATTGCTATTGTTTCAATGTGTCAGGGCTTAAAGGTGAGGTTTAACAATCCAATACACTTTTTGTCAAGTTCAGCAAATATCTCCTCCTCGCCCACCTGCTGTCTGTTCTGTGCAATGGAGAAAACTATAATAATTTAAATCAAAACTGTTTTTACTTTTTAGCCTCGCGAGACCACCCTGGATTATGTGCTAATGTACCTGCTTTGACGTGGGGTCAAGCTGAACCCATTGTAGTGATATTGTAAAAGCAACTTAGCCAGGTGAATCATTTAGCTACCAGTATATTTGTCAAGCAGAGCCAGGTTTTACTCAGGCTACTTAAAGTTCAGCGCAGAGTTGCTTATGTGACGTTGTGCTAATGAACGGAAGAGGCTGAGACTACCAGTATAAAAATGGTTAATGAAAGTCTCTGTCTTTTTCTGTCTGCTTTATAAACATCTGAAGAAGTATACTATCTTAATCACAATAATACAATTCATTTAATACTTATCTAATCTAATGTAAGGTCAGCAGAGGTGCTTTTGGTCTTAGAAACATAGCATAGTTCATAATTGACCAATTGTTTTATGTATTAGGCTATATTTGATTACTGTTCTTTTGTGTGGAAATTCTACAGTATATTCCACAGTGACTATGCTGGAACTTTCTGACTGTTGTTAATTATGTTAAAATGTCCTAAATAAATTACCCCTGAGCAAACACTGTTGGTGCGTTAATAATTCATTTAACAGCAATCGTTATTCCTGTATGTTCCACTCCAGTGACCCACTGAGAAAAATAGTATCAAATGGCACATTATACACTTGTAGCCTAACTTGAACACCCCTAATTAACTTGGTTATTTGTCATTTTCCTATGCCCTGTTGTGATGTGGGGTCAAGCTGAACCCATTGTGGTGTTGTGAAAGCAATTTAGCCAGGTGAATCATTTAGCTACCAGTATAATTGTCTAGCAGAGCCAGGCTTTACTCAGGCTACTTAGACTTCAGCACAGAGTTGCTTATGTGCCGTAGTGCTAATGAACGGAAGAGGCTGAGACTACCAGTAGAATAATAAAAACTTGCAACTCATGATCATGTACAGCTGAGGAAACTGACGATAGGACATAGACCATTTTTGTAGTAGGCGTTTGGCGCTCTCTGCTGGTGAATTAAAGTCTCAATGTGTTGTCTGCTTGATAAACATTTTAATATAAACGATTAATCCAACACAGCAGGGTCAGACTGTTACATGGTTAGAACAATCTGAATGTCAGGAACTTAACAGCAATCGAACAAAAAGAAGAAAGAAACAACAAAGGCGATTGATGATGATGTCACACAGTCAGTGATAGGTACGTATCTAGGATACATATACAGTAGTAGACTAGAGTGACCCCTCCCCCCTCTGGTGCTTAAAGAACTTTAAGCAGATACAGACATTAGTTTGAATTTGTTTAATAATTTGATTTCCAGTTCTGAAGGAAAATATATGACTGAGATTCATAATTTGGCTACATTAGCCCAAATAGAAAGATAAACATTTGAGTTGTCAGTTTTAATAAACAGCTCTTAACAATATAGCACACAGGATTACATAAAACCAATTCAATTAACCAAGCATACTTAAACTCAGATATATTTTGAAACAAAAAGCAAATGGAGTATAAAGTGGCTGAGGGGTGCATCATGTGTATGTGACTAGATGCCAATAATGTTTTGTTTTTGTTTTTTATTCTTGGGAGACAACAGTGGAGATACGTCATAATTATAATCACAGTATAATTCATAATGCATACAATATCCAGTAGAGGTCACTCAAGCTCTACTTAAATCAGAGAAAACCTGCATTCCTAATCCATAGATTTATTCTACTTTAGGGCCCCATTTTAGCTGCTAGACAGCTTTTGCATCCATATTGCAATGTGCCTCAGAGATTTATTGATATTTTTGACAGGTAGAGTGGCCAAGGAATAAGTAAATCGTTCTTAGAAATGCACTGGAAGGCATCAGGAAAGGCACAACACTCCTAATTCCCATTCTCTCACTGTAGACCAGGTTGACAGGGCATGATATGTGCTGCTCTGGGCTGCTGGCTGTTCAAGGAAAGATGCCGCATGGCTTGCTGCGCAGTGTATGCCCTGAAGCTTATACAATATGCTGATTCTACTGGCTTGATATGGAATTGTTTTTGAGTCTAACCTTTACTACGTAGTATCTTTTAAAAAAAGGTCAAGACATGCCTTTTTAAAAAGCAGAAGTCACAAGCTAGGGCTGGACCAAAATACTAGAGACAAAGCACACTATTTGATCTTGTGGCATTTAGGAATGTTCATTTAAATGTAAAACCTTGGGAACACCCACAGCTGCCTGCCAAATATACAGATGTTAGTGTTGAGCTCAGTATTGAGAATCACATGAGCCGTCACTGTGATGCTATTCTGCCCTTTGCAGAGCGTTGGCCACACTGCACTCTTCACCTCCCCTTCTCTAATGCAAAAAGGGAATTAGGCAAAGTATATCCAAATGATCCCCGTGACATCAAGAGGGATCTCAACAAAAGTCCAGGCAGATCAGAGCACACATTTATTTATAGCAGCTATACAACACCACATATAAATATACCACATATGAAAACACACTTAAAATAAAACTCTGCTGTACCTCTTCAACTCATGCACCACCCCCCCTTCCCCACACACACACATACACACACACACACACACACACACACACTAATCCTCCCCTCTACTGGTCTGCATCTCACCCTCCCACCTCAAAGGCACCATCTGCCCTCCACCCCTGCAAGCCCATTGCATGCCCCTCCAGTCATGCAGAAAAAGTCCTAGCATGTTGCTGTGTGTGTGTGTGTGTGTGTGTGTGTGTGTGTGCGTACCTGTCTACCTGTGTGTTCCACGTCTGCTTCATGCTGTCTTCCAACATTTCAGACTTCGTTATAATCCGTTATAAGATGCAACCCTATCTTTCTTTCTCTTGCTTTAATACTCTAATACTCTGCTCGACAAATTACAGTTGAAATGAAAATGGCAACACTCAATGGAGTCAGCCTAATACACCAACCCCAACTCAACAGCGCTATTAATCCTCTTGGCATTTAAAAACAGGACACATTCTACCTTTTTAATATACAAGGGCAATTGAATTTGCATAAAAAAATGAATGTGCAGCCTTTAGATAAAATAGTTTACTGTTTCGTTAGGATGTCTGGAATGCTGCAGCCACTACTATTACTGATACAAACAGTACACACAGTACATAAATGCCATGAAAAGACTGAGGCCTCAAGTAATACAAGATGATGTCTGACAGCTCTGCTCTTCTTGAGAATTCACATCTGGCTAATTCAGTTGTGCAGGATCGATTGATGATACTGGCTTGTGTTCTGTCAGATTAGTGCACGTTCTTCACTGAAAGGGCATATACCTTGATCACCATTGGCTGGCGACAGACCTGTAGCAAATGCAAAAGATTTTCTTGTAGGGATATGAGGACTATACAAATACTGTATGTTGTCCATCATAAACACATTGGCTACAGTATAATTCTAACATTATAATTATATCCTTAGGCAGTCAGGTAAAGAACCAATAGTTGGTGCCCACAGGAATTAATCAGACCCACGTGAATCCGATAAGGTGAAGTTTGTTAAATTTTGAAATGTTTGAAAATCACTGATGTTTTGATTAGTTAAAAGTGGTCTAAGAACATGCTAATGAGTTCACCAACACTAATTGGCACCACCTGGTTGATGGTTTTCAATGAAGAGGTGCCACATTTTCAAAGGCAGAGATTGCAAAATCAAATATATTCCATTACAAGTGAAACTATACAAAGTAATCTATTCCTGGGTTGTCCAAAGATGTTCAACAATCTTACAGCATACTTTTCATTTGGAAAGCTCTTCTATAATGTGCCAACATCGAACAGTGATACCGGGAATGTCTTTTTCAGCACTTAGTCATGACAACAATGTTGAAGTAACTAATCTTCAATGAAAAGGGTAATTTTAAATACGTATATATATATTTTTAATGGCCATATTGTATTTACATTTTGTAAAGTATAATAATCTAGTTTTTGATTATCAGTTGATTCAAAAATAAAATGTATATGTTACCCACTGTACTGTATATTATTTTTATGTTCTTATTTTCTGCAATTTTTCTTATAGGGGGTCAAAGGTCAGAATGTTTGAGAACCACTGCTTTAGATTAAAAATAGTCAGGTTTCCACCATTCTGCAGTTCTTATTTTAATACGTTTCCTTGCTGGCAAATTCGGCTAATCCCACTAGACCAGTAGGCCAGTAGACTGTCCTGGAGGCCATGATAGTCTACTCTAGTGGGTGTTGGGCTCTCAGACAGAAGGTTGTGGGTTTGAGCCCCAGAGTTGACCTACTGTACCTGTAAGCATTCTTGAGCAAGATGCCTAACCCCTACCTTGCTAAGTGGTGTTGGAGGGCCAGTAGGGGGCACTCCTAACTCTGGCCTAAGGATTAAAAAAAAAATCCAAATGCCCCAGGGCAGTGAAGGGGACTCTCAACTGGGTATGGTGCCATCTTTCGGAAGAGATGTTAAACGGGTGTCCTGACACTCTGTGGTCACTAAAGATCCCCTGGCACTACTCGTAAGAGTAGGGGTGTTGTACCCCGGTGTCCAGGCCAAGTATCCAACCTGGCCTCTCATACCATAATATCATCCCTAGTTTTCAATTGGTTCAATTGGCGTCTCTCCTCACCCGTAACTACTCCCCAAGCCGTTGCTGCAAATGTGAATATGTTCTCAGTAAACTTGCCTCGTCAAACAAAATTAGCAACAGCATTGAACACAATAGTTTATTTCTGACCTCTATTTTCTGTTTAATGACAATATTTACCTGTGAATTATTAGCTGTTAATATGTATTCAAACACAGTCACCTTGGAAGTATACAGTACCAGCTAAAAAACAAGAGATCCTTCTCTCAGCGTGTTGCAAAGATGTGGAGGAGACACAGGCACAGGCCTTAGTTAGCCAGCTATTGTACCTTAGCACCTCCTCTACCCTTATCTGCGGATTTCAGGTTTTCTGAGCTTTGCAGCCAGTTTTTCACTCAAACAAGAACTTGTTCTCAGATGCTTGAAAGAATCCCCAGTAGGAGACCCCAAAAAACCCCACTGTGAATTCATTAACACTTGTAGACATTAACACACGTAACAATTCATTGGACAGCTTCAGTGTCCTATCTGGGCTGAACAGGTGGGACGTGTGTTGTTCCCCAATGCTGCCGTCCCTGGGACGACTTGGGCATGCTGGCTAATCGATTGGACAGAGAGTCTGCTGAGTAACAGGGGCACAAACATAAGTGAGACACAACAGCAGGTGGAGTGGAATACACATATCCACCTTCTGCAGAGAATAAGCCATTACCTAAAGATATAGGAAGCGCATTGAGAATTGTTTGACGTAGTTCTAAAATTGTGATCAAAACCTACTGTAGTTTAAACCATCCCGTCATCTCTTTGAAAGTGCTGGTTCATATTGTAGACTTAATAACACTGTAAGCATGTCTCACACAAATTGACTCCCTAATGGCCCCTCACAGATAACAGCTGGCTCTGAGAAAATTGGATGCTACCACATTAACCTTTGGATTTTATTATAATGGCCTTTTACAATAAAGGTGGCAGGGAACGCAAACATTCTTTAGTGTTTGATGGTCTAAAGTCAGCTTTTTACTAGACTTACCAGCAGAGTACATAGGAGTCAAAATGTTCAGAAAATAAAAAGTGCAGAATATTTGTGAAATAATAATAATACTACAGTACTACTACTACTAATAATATACACCTGAGCAACATGTTGACATGTCTTGTTGGGTTTTGCAATTTGTACTTCCTGCTGTAAGAACCTGTGCATTTTAAATTCGTAAAGTCCTTCATGTAGAACACCTTTGCATCACATGCTTTGCTAACTGGTTAGTCATTAATTAAGTGCTGAGCAAGTGAGTGGTGGGATGTACAGAGCCGTTGTAGGAGCAGTGACAGCTACAGTAATCCCTCTAGAAATTTCCCCAGAATGTCAGTCCCCCAGTGTGTTGGATTTAATTCAACCCAACCAAATTCAACAAGTAAAACAAAGCTAATGTGTCTGTGTATCCCTGTATGAGTGTACACAAGTGGTCTAAGTGTGCTATGCATGTGCTATGCATGCAGAGAGCGATTTTGTGTATGTGTGTGTTTGTGTGTGCATGCACGTGTGTGGACAGACTGGACAGCTGCGCGCTCACCTGGATGACGTAAAATGGAGCATACTGTAGATTTACAGCCCACTGAATGCATATAGAAAGAATAGCAACAACAAGCCCAAAAGGTTTGTTCTTTTTGTTTGGGTTGGGGTAGGGGGTGCAGAATGTCTCCAATTTTTAAATACAACTACTGAAAGTGTGTTTATCTATTTCACTATTTGCCAAATGATGTCCATTAACTGAGAAAGTTGAGAAATGAAAAAAGACACTCGGGAGAAAGTGGCTTTACTGAAACAATAAAGTAATTTTCAATAGTCATTTTCAAAAGTGTGGTAGTAGCTGTTAAGCCATGCAGCTGACAGTGGCTGCCAGTATTCCCTCTTTTTCTCTGTCTGTCAGAAGCCTTCTGTTTTTAGATAACATAGTTTTAAAGTCATTGTTTAATTTACAACATGACTGTAAAAATCCCCTTACTTAATTAAGAGACATTGGGGTGATGGTGATGTTTTTTCCTGACACAATTGGAATTTAAAACTCTCACAGTTCATAACACTCAACATAATATTTAGTTTTTCTTTGGTAATAATCTTTCTTGGCTCCAAGCTAAGGACATAAAGTGTTTATATATGACTACGTGGATACAGTATATTGTATAGTGTACTGGTGTGTGCATACCGTACAGTATGTGTGGGCGTTTGGACTATACAGTTTTGTGTGTGTGTGTGTGTGTGTGTGAGAGAGAGAGAGAGAGAGAGAGAGAGAGAGAGAGAGAGAGACTGATAACAACAAGCTCTAATGGTGGGAATGTGGCTGGAGATCAATAGAGAGAATAGACATGCATGTGTGGGTGCATGGTGTTGACATCCAATCTGTGAATGACAGGGTTTGGGAATGGACTCTTAACACCCATCTTTGTGTTGCCAAAATCCCCTGGAGTTTTCTGTTGGCCTGCGTTTTTCATGGACCCAACCCTATTCAGAGAGCAGCGATGTCAAGAGCTGCTCTTACCTCGCCAAGCCAGCTCTGTCAGATTTGGCTGCATTCTGATTTAAAGCCACAGTGTGTGATTCTGGCCACTGGGAGGCAGAAAGATGCAGTCAAGTGTTGTTTTCAGAACTATCCAATATGTGCATGTGCACATATTGGACATCTTGTTTTCCTTCATGTTTGTCAGTCTATTTTCCCTTGTTTTGTACTTGTCCTGGGTCCTTCTGTGCCAACCTCACTCAAACACATTATATGTGAAGAATAAGCTTCCACTTTTAATGTATTATGTTTCTCTGTGGTTTATTGTTTCTGATACTGCAGAAAGAGAAGAAATATCAATATCATATTTGCAAACCTATTCATAAGCACAAAAGTACATTTAAAAAACAAACGCAAACATAAAAAACGTATAAACTACCTCTCACTGACACCACAGAATCTTCCAACCCAATTTTATCATCAGAAGTAAGCAATAAGAGGTCATGAATAAGTAAACATCAGCATGCAGCTTTTCATTCACGGAACATAAAACAAATGCCTGCCAATAACTTAAGAATCAAGTGTTTGATCATGGTCTCAGGATATCTAATTTCACATCACTTCTATTACATTGGATGTAATCATTTGTCTGTGTGCATGCATGCAGGTATATACCCATTACATGTAGTTTGGCCAAATACTACCAATTATACTGCTGGTTAAGATTAGCATTAATAACAAAGTTTCATTTGATATATTTCTACATTTCACAACAATTAATTTCTACATCACCAAATCTGTGAGCATGCAACAGAATCTATTTGAAGTAATAAATCTTTTAGATTTAATATTTTCAGTCTAGAAACATTTATTTCACCGACATGCATTCCGTTTGCTCCAAAGTCCATCCTTAATGCAGCAATCTAAATTACCTGGAACATAATATGCAATTGTATAGGTGCTATTACTCAATCTTCTTTACAATTTCGTTTGTGGTTAGTTAATCAAAGTGACCTTCCAGGCCCCACACGTAAATTCCTATTTGTTCAGGCTTAAAAGACCTAAATCTCTTTTTCTGATCTTTCATGAGGATTTACAGTAGGTTTAATGTTTAAATTCAAAAATGTAGAAAGCAAGAGAATGGTCCAAAATATGGGCTGTGTAACTGAGCTGTGCAGTGGCTCATTTTGGAAACCAAAACGATGCCATGAACAACAAACTCCGTGCGGTAGCAGTTGTAGACAGCCCCATGCACAAGTGCTGCCATATATTTTAACATAAAAAACATTGTCTCCCTGGCCTCATCACAGTATGGAAGTGTGACGCATAATATCACCGGGGAATGGCACATAATCTGCACATTGTCAAAACTAAAGCCCATGTTCCGGTCTGCATTGCTATGCTACATGACTCAAGGTCAGGAATTGTAGGACCCAGGCTGCTATGGATGCTCCAGTGTTTTTAATAGAGGCATTTTTCTAGAAAATCTATTTTTTGTATTCATGTCACATACATCATTATATTTATTTGCTAAATTGTGTGTCCTCTTATTAGATTACTTTTCAAAGTTTGGGTGAAGTTTTTTTTTGTTGTTGTTTGGCGATCAGTTCACTCCTGCTCCAAAAGTAATTAAAATGCAGTTGTTCCTATTCCTAATGTCTGGTGCACGTTACAGTAGGTATAGCGTCCTGTGTTGTAGGTATTGTCAGATATTGCAAGCTAAATGTAAGCGAACACATTTTTGTCATGTTCAACAAATATATCATTGCATTTAGCTATTTTACCGTTCTCTGTGCGTGTTGAAAAATAATCTGATACTTCTACACAGTCCTGGCTCTGTAAATAGTAACATAAACAAAATGGCGAACACCGCTTGTATCAACAAAGCCGTATCACTACAATATGCTTCGCAAAGCATTTTGACTTGTGAGGTCAAGGCGGAGGACCGCGGAGCGAGACTGTTTTGATTTGAGCTTGGAAGTTAGCAAGAATTGCTGACACTGCCTTTAATTGTTGTGATCTATGCATATTCATTATGTTTTACATACATTTCAAAATAATATTATAATAATAAAAATCAAAAATCAAAAATAATAAAACATTTTATGTTTTGAGGACGCCTTTCAAGACACTCAAGGACATCTTCCATTACAAATACAAAGACACATAATGCTAGATCCTAATATGTTTAGCATCTGGAAGAGGCAGAGCTGTCCATCTTCCATTGCCAGTGCAAATCATTTGGCCGTGAAGGTCCCTATCAGTAAGTGGCCCTAGCAAAATAAGAGGAGAAAGGTCTTTATGTACACGGGCAATGAAACCATTAAACTGCTATACGAGATGTAACCCCACTGACACTGATGCTATCAGCTCTGCATGGGTCTGCCTGAAACCCAAGCCAATGCTAAAGGCACGCCTGTATACCCCACTATCCAAAATGTCATGCGATGCAGTATCTGCCATTCCAGTCTCCCTCTCCCTCAGGTTTCACCCCCTCATTGCCTCCTTTTTTCCTGGCCTTCCATTTCTCCTCAGTCAATCAGGAAGGGATCCAAGTCTTCCCACAATGGGAGCCACCACAGCCACTCAGCACTCCAGCTACCATTTCCAAACCTCATTCTCCTGCTGACTAATTAGTGTTATGGTTAGTTAGCTTTTTTGGCAAGCCGTGGGCTTCCCTGTGACATGACATCTAAAGCAGTTGTCAAGGGGAGGCCAGAGGAGTTGGCTGGGGTGGGGGTTGGATGGTAGGAGGGGAGAGAGCATGGCATCTCATGCAAGGTCTTGACAGCTCTACTTTCCAGCCTCACCACCCACAAACGGCACAATCATAAGACTGCCTGTAGTGTACTGTAGCTGTGCCCTGCTGCTAGCACAAACGTGTTTCATGGCAGCAGCCTCCTTTTTATCCCAAAACCCGTGTTACATTGTCTTGTACCAGGCTCATGTCATTATTTGACCACAAATGTGTTTTACCAGAAAAAAATACATAAAACGGCGACAGATACAGTGCATTTCCTTTCTATGGTTGATATTGTTTCTCAAGGTTTTTATAACCTTCACAATTAAAGGTATAGTCTGCTATTGTAAGCTAATTGTAAGCTAATACAGTGTTTGTCAAATTCACCAAATATCTCCTCGTAGCTCGCAATCTTACCGTTATTTGTGCGCGTTGAAAAAATAATCCAGTGCTTCTACACAGTCCTGACTCTGTAAATAGGAACAAAAACAAAGTGGCGAACACGTCCACTCACAACAACAAAGCTGTATTATTACCATATGCTTTGCTCCAGAATGCATTTTGAGACCAACCTGATTAAATAAAGGTTAAATAAAATGTCATTGTGTGAGGTGGTGCTGCGGAGGGATATTGTATTGATTCGAGTTCGAAGTTAGCAAGCATTCTTGAGTGTGACTAACCCTGCCCAGAGCCATGTAGAAGAGATTCGCGTCAACTTCCTTTGCTCCAATGTTCTGTATCTGTATTTATCAATTCAAATTGCCCACCAAGCACTTCCTGGAACTGTTTTGCATCTCCATGAACCATGTGACCGTTTCATTTCCAACTTCCGTTGGCGCGACTCTCTCCTCTACATGGCTCTGACCCTGCCTTGAAACTGTCTAACATCTCCCTCTTGTTTAACACCGTCCAACTTACCTTCTCTCTCCTTCAACTTCTTCCTTGATCTCTATCAACTCTGGCACTGGTGTTTTCTCAAGTGTCTATTTACATGGATGGTCTGCCAGCCATAACCTCTGATCTTAACTGATCCTGCACTGATAAGCATTTTAAAAGGGAGATCTCTGTGTAATCTGGCTTGTTCATACTGTAGGTGGAGAGCAGGGTGGGCTCTGGAAAGGAGACACTTCAAGTTCACCGACAGTTCACTCCTTCTGACAAGTTCAGATGGAGGAGAAAGACGTGACTAGATATGATCGGAGTGACGCACACACTGCCACCATTGCCGTAATGATGCGTGTCATTTGCTCACTCGCATCCACACACACACACACACACGTAGTACATGCGTTGATGCTGAACATTTTTTCTCTTTACTCATTGGACCTGCTCTCATACAAACAATTATTTTTCCTTGGGGTAAACACAGTACAATGATGTCAGCAAGCATCCCACTTTGTGGACTGGACAAACTCAGCTCACCAAGCTTCCCATAAGTCCAGTATTTATTTGAAATGTACAGACTGTTCTTCCTCTGAGTTATGACTCCTACACATGAAGGGTACAGTATGGCTCTGCCAAGTCGGTCTTACAGGGAGTCAGTCTAAGTTGGAAGGTAACAACCTCTCAGATCATTACTCACTGCCTCACCGCACCTCATCCGCTCGTCCATTCTGTGTTACACTCCTCCACCTCTGTTTATACCTACACACGCCAGATGGCCATTTCCTGCCCGCGAGGGCTTCAAAATGTAGCCATGTTTCCTTTGCAGTAAAATCCCACTGGAAGCCTACATATAGCTTCTCCCCCAGATCTAGCAAAGTCCCTTCCTTCAGTGAACGCCAAGTCAGGTTCTCCTTTAATCCTCTTATGCTGGTGTCAAGAAATGAAGGACTCTTCCATGATGTCAGCATTTTCCACGTGTGATCCACGGCTTGGTTTCACACCACACGGTTTGACTGAATGGTGCCACAGTACACGGCATGGCTAAGACCACCCATCCCTTGTATCTATTGTATCTTTCCATCTACGACTCCTCTATCTATTCGTCACTAAATGCTATTCATTATCAAGCCACACCAAAATCCTATTCCCGCTTCTTCTAGCTGACCTCTTGTACTAGCAAGTGTCTGAGTGTTTGTACTCATCAGAGCAGCCGTGGCTCATCAATAATGCATTTGAGAAGAGCTGTCGGACTGGCATTACTTTTACTCTCGGTGTGCATGCCTCCGGGGCAAGGAGGTCCACTTAGGCCCTGCAGGCAGGATGGTGCCCTTTGGGCAAGGCACCGCTGACACCAGCAGGGCCTGAAGAGTGTTAGCGGGAGGCCCTGCTGTTTAGATTTGCTCTGCTTGCCTGTGTCTACAGTGTAGAGAGAGCTCACTCTGTGTGCTATCAGTAACCATTAGGGCCTGTGATGATCATCTCTGCGGTTTAATGCTCAGCAGCGGGCTGAGCATTTTTCATAAATAAACACAAGGACACATTTGCTGAGAGAAGCAGATGCATGCCTGAGTGAGAGATTTAAGCTGGCCTCATGCCTTGAAGACATTGCTACACATCATCTGAACAGAGCTAACCGGGCTAGAATAACATGTCACTGCTAGATAAGCGTAGCTGGGTCAAACCACTTCAAATAAGTACACAATTCTTTTTTTTCTTCTGTTTTCAATTAAAAGACGTGTGTGTGCATGTGAATGTGTTTACCTCTTTTCATCATTCATCGTTCATCATACACACTACATACCTGGGGTTTGATTTGACTCTCATCTCCAAAAACAGAAACACAATATATACAATACAATTTAACTTCAACGGAAAGCCCCAATTCCTTCCATTCCAGAGCAACACGGGGTTACCTTATTCTGTTACACCCGTTCAATTTGATTGCAGTTAGCTGCAATTACAGATAACTAACCATGACTGAGACATGGCCAATGTAGTCATATGACACTGAGGTGGTTTGTAACTCCTCAATCCACAGATGGCCTGCCTCGGTCATGACCCAAACGAACAACACACACATGCACCCACAAACACCCTCTAGATTACAGGGACAAGCAGAGGGTACCAAGAAAGAGCCGTTTAAGGGGATCAGGATTTGATTGAAACCTGCAGCTGCTTTTCCCACCAGAAAAAGTAACATTCATAGGGTCCCTTTCAGTGGTCTGTCACTGTGAAAACCATCACCGTTGCTGAACGTACGTCTCAACGTGTCAATCAGATAAGATGGACTAGAGATGGCAAGTTTGCTGGGCGGAGTGGGGCTGATTGACTTGTTTGCAGTGTGAGCACATTTCTTTTCCACTTCACAGCAGAAATGTGTGCTTGGCAATGTTCAATTCCTCTTGTTCCATACAGTGTTCTGCCCTGATTGTTTTCTTACTGTTCTAATATTAGAATCCTCCATGTTTACAGTTATTTTTGATCTATTTAATTTAAGAGAAATGCTACAAAGCAAACAGCACGTATTGAAAGATGGGTTCGGGGAGAAAAAATTATAATTCACAAAATATATATTGCCATTATTCTACAAATAGTTTATTCAGCGCTGAATATGTTAATGAATAATATTGGTAATAAAAGTATGGTACATGAATTATCATGAATTCATGCATGAATTCATGCATGATCTGTGCATTACTTCATGCATTAATATCTCATGAATCATCAGGAACTAGCATGACTTCAAAGTATTTCATGCATGACCTCATGCCTTTATAAAAGCATTAACTAAGGTGAGCAAATAATTATGAATTACGATTTATTAAGCATGATCATGATGATGTGGAACTTGGAAATTTTCCATTGTTTAGGATAGCATAGATATTTTGAAAATATAGGATACTGTTAGTCTAACTAACACGATGGTTTATATAGGCCGCCTAGATAAAAATATATTTTTAAATTATCCTTAATTAATAGTATTTCACATTTTTTGTGCTTATTCTTGATGATTCATGAGATTTTAATGCATGAAGTAATGCACAATTCATGCATTAGTTCATGCATGAATTCATGATAATTCGTGTACCATTATTCTAAAGTGTTATTCATATACCAGCATTCACATACTGTAGAGCTATTTTGAATTTGAAAAAATTATGGTATAAACTCAACCCATCATGACATTGTGTTGGCATTGCATTTGGCAGTGGTATTTGCTAAGCATTTTGATTGACTCAGAAAGTTATTCATTCTAATTTATCTATTGTGTTTGTTCAGCAGGACCTCTGCTTCAATTTAGACATGCACATGTAGGTATCTCAGATACCTTATACATTTTTAGTACTGCCACTGCCTTATAGATGGGGTGTGAAGCATTGCCTTATACGCCATATTCATGTTACGCATGCACTTAGGATGAATGTTTCATCTTGGCTTGTCAGGATCATAATGAATCCGACACTCAAAAACAAAAAAGAACAACGTAACGTTCAACAACGTGTAAGAATGAAAATATGAGAATATTCTTGCAATGGGTCCAATGCCATAATGTGCCATAATGTGGTAATGTGCAGTATCATTCACATGCAGTTTCTCATCTTGAGACACCCATATGCTTAGGTACAATACCAAGGCTAATTCCAGCTGGCTTTTCAGGCAGTCTTATTAAACCGATTATTAGTTACCACAAAATAAAATAGCTGAATAAAATGAATGTGTTTTGCAATGAAAGCATGCACTTCAAAGAGAATAAGACAAGTTGAGCCATCAAAAAAAAACAAAAAAAAAGAAAAACACTCGTAATCTCTTTGCCTCATAAAACTGAGTGGCTAAGAAGGCAGTGGAAAGTATACTACTTTATATCGCTATCAAAGGAACCCTCTTTTACTGTTAAGGGAAAGGAAAGAGGAAATAGGAGAAAGGGCTGTGGAATGTCTGGCACCATGTGCAACCAGCAGGATGGTTGGGTGGCTGGCTGGGTGACTGTTTGGTCGGCTGACGAGCTGGCTAAATGTGGGTTTAATGGATATTTATATATACAAGCTCTAAAAAGACGCCCATGAAACCGCTGTCCCTTACCTCCCAACCCTCCATCTCACACACACACACACACACACACACACACACACACACACACACACACACACACACACGGGACTGATAAACCCCAAAGCGCTCCTTTATCGTTTGCAGATATGCATTTTAGACTGTTTATAATGCTGTATGTCAAAATCGCAGGAGGAAAGTGTGCTCCAACATGTTGATCTAAAGGAACATTTACACGGACCGCTCGCTCGCTCTCTTTGCTGCTCTGTCTCCCGGCTTCCCTTCCTAACCAGAACCACATTGACCCTGGCTTTGAACACAGAATGCAGAGAGCAGATCTACATGTAGCAAATATACCTAGCGGGAGCATACGCAGCTGAGCCCAGGCCAGACTAATAACTACCATTTAACAGGTCGCACAAAAGCCATGTTATTACATGTAGTGGGCGGAACTCAAATAAACCAACGGTTTGCTATAAGCCTTGCCTGGTGTTCAGAATCATTACCTCGTCAAAATTATTTGCGTATTCGTTCAAATGAATTTGTAGGGCTGGTTGCGGTTTATGTCGGCATGCTCTGTATGTTGTACAGTAGGTTCAGTTCTATTACCTTCTATTTTTCTGGTCTGATAGGACCGAAATGTTTTCTTACACTGTTTTCTTTTGGTCAGAAATGTTTAAAATGTACATACGTGTGTTTTTCACACTTTTCATACATATATCCTTTTTTGAAACATTATGTGTTTATACAGTACAGTGTGGGTGTATAATATATAAACTTTACATGGCTTTAGTAAAATGTGGTAAAATGTTACAGTGTACATACTGTAGAAATATTTACTGTACATCATACACCTCATGCTTCATGCTGGGATAAGATGTGATGTGTTTGTATGTCATTGTTTTTTATTGATTGTATATTTATGGATCACTACATTTTAACTGTCATGTAAAACTTTTTACATGACATGTAAATCATTTTACACGGGAAAAGTAAGAGCACTTTGCACTCCAGTATCTTGTTCTGGTCGTATTACTGTTGGTGGGTTGTCAAGAGTAATAAAGGTTTAGTAAATCAAATCGAAACATAACCTGCATGAACTTTGTGTGTGTGTGTGTGTGTGTGTGTGAGAGATCGCCTCCAGTGCATTTGCTAGTATCACTGTATTGCGAGTGGGCCGAAATTACACATAACACTTGAAGGCATTCATACAGGAACAGATTGCATGTATTTGCAAAATTACACTCTTTGTGAGCTTTGGGAACAGGGTTCAGTTCCTATAAGAAACCCAATAAGATTTGGCTAGCTATAGACCCATGCAAAAAAACAATAGCTCATTGATGCTAACGTTGTCACTCCTGCCTTCCCACTCTCTCTGGGCCCTGTGCTGCTGACAGAGTGATGGGCCGCCATTGTTCCACAGCTGAATCGGAGGAAGAGAAGCCGTGGCCTCTCCCCTGCGTTCCTTCATTGCCCTCTCTATTTGCCGCCTGTTTTTCTTGAACTCTCACTCTTAATTCCAGCTCGCTTGTGTGCAACCTCTCTCTCTCTCTCTCTCTCTCTCTCTCTCTCTCTCTCTCTCTCTCTCTCTCTCTCTCTCTCTCTCTCTCTAT
>JAOEGT010064834.1:0-17029 GCA_025447795.1 Speoplatyrhinus poulsoni
CAGTCGATCATGTTCATTTAATCGTGAGAAGCCAAAATCGTAATCGCGATCGATATTCGATTAATTGTGCAGCCCTACCGTCCATCATCATGTTACCAATAATAATAATACATTTTATTTTAGGACGCCTTTCAAAACACTCAAGGACTCAAATATAAAAGGTCAATATAAAACATTTTGTTAAGATACAGTATATACTATAGTATTGCATATAGAATATACATATTTGAAACAATATACAATTAAATCAAAAAAGATTTGGGAAATATATACAAAATAAAATAATAATCCATGCTTATTACAATGTCCGTTATGAAGAAAAAGCCTAGTTAAAACCATCCTGATATTGCAGTCAGGTAGAGAACCATCAACCAATCAGCATACCTATACTACTGGTAATGCTGTTGGTGCCCACAGCAATCAACCTCGCGAGAGTCTGGTTCTGATTGGTTGAAAATAGCTTGTTCATTATTGGACTGACACCACCTCGCTAACCTTTTCGAAATGTAACTCTCAGACAGAGCTAAAATCAGGATTGCATTGCCATGCTAATGAACACCACCACATTAACTAAATGTGACGCCGTAAACTGAAGCTAAAACTAACTCCTCGTACACTTAGCATTATGTCAAACGGAAGTTTGCCCATTCTGACTAATGTTGCTACTTATGTTGCTATTTACAGAACCAGGGCTGTGTATCGGATTATTTATTCAAAACACAGACTACGGTAAGATAGCAGAATGCGAGAAGATATTTGTTGAATTGGACAAATAATGTAATAGCTTACATTTACCTTGCAATAGCGGACTACCAAAGTTTAAGTGTAACACAAGTGAAGATGAATTACTGGTAATCAGCTGCAGTCTGCCTCCTCCCTGACGGTGTTCTCTCAACAGTAGCTATTTTCTGAATGCTTGGCATCAATCACCAACAGGCTGATATGCAATCTCACAAAGCAAACAATTAAAGGACTGCTCCCCAACACTAATAGCACTCAGCTGTGGAGCTGTGCTGGAGGTTATCCCACTGTACACACTATCTGAACAACTGGCCAGTAAACAGAATTCCTGAGAGCCATTATAATATTGCATGCTATATTGAGTGCAATAAAATATAGGACTACTTTCAGCAAAGATCATCCATCATAACACAGACATTTCTGTTTATCATTGTGGCTTATTTTCTTTACAAAAACACTAAAACATCTACTAAATTCAACATACGGTCAGATTTCTGACTTATTAAAGGTGCTTTAAAAGTGTGCGAGGTCTGCGAGACATTCACAATGGAGAATGAATTCCAGAAGCGACACAGTGACGTGAGAGCGAGTGATACAGTCTTTGAAAAATATGTTAACACTGTGAAAAACGTTGTTGGTATTTGCTGTTCTGACTAGCGACATTGTGCAAATATGGCTGGAGTTTCCCAAGGCAGAGGATTAAATGGCGGTTCAGGCCCAGGCACCAAGATGCTTTCACATGGTGCATCAACTGATTTCAAGATTTAAGAATCATTTATTTAATCAGAGTATTTTGAATATATATCAAATCATGTCTTCTTGTCTTGGTTACCTTAAATCACTTTTTTTAAATGGCCTCTACAAGCTTCACTGTATCCCTTTAAAATAGCTATTCAGAACAACGTAAATGTGCAAAGTGAGTTCTGTGAATACTAACTTAAACTAAATAATCCTTACACAGCTGGACTGAAACTGCAATAAAGCTCTGTGTGCGGCATTGTGACAGCTGCAGCCAAGCAATGTTGCTTAGTGAGGTAAAATGGCCGTACACTGCCAGCTATACCATCACAATCCCCAATGAAGACATGAACAGGAACCCAGTCATGTAAAACCAGATGATTGAAATAGTACAACATACTAGTTCATCCATTCAACTGACTGACTGCGGTACCGCACCTGTAGCTGCCGGCATAATTAAGTGCATACTTTGCACATCATCTCAAACTCACTGGTGTTGAGTGAATGTTTTATGGCCACATCGCAGGCTAAACACAAGCTTACTTCCAGTACCGGCCCGGCACCCAGTATGATCTGCTCCACCCCGCTGGCGAAGCCCTTCTGGCTGAGAGCCGTCAGGTGATGGATGAGGAAGTTGGTGCTCTGGGTCTTCCCGGAGCCGCTCTCCCCAGAGATGACGATGCACTGGTTCCTCTGCCTCTGCAGCATGGCGTGGTAGGCCACGTCGGCCACGGCATAGATGTGCGGCTCCAGCTCGCCCAGCGCATGCTTGTCGTACATCTTGACGTACTTGGGGTTGTAGATGGGCAGGAACTTGAAGGGGTTGATGACGATGAGGATGCTGCCCACGTACGTGTAGATCTTCTCCTGGCGGAAGCGCGAGCGCAGGTTGTCCAGCAGCGAGTGCTCGGTGAGCTCCGGCAGGCGACACAGGTCGGCGCGGTCGCCGCGCTGCTCCGGCTGGGGCAGCAGGCCGCGCTCCATCATCCTCCGCCGCTCCTCCGTCACGCGCAGCCACATGTGCAGGCTGCCGCCGTAGTGGATGGAGCCGTCCAGGTTCTTCTGGCGCAGCAGGAAGCGGTAGTCCTCGCCGCCGCCGGAGAAGCAGCGCTGCTCCAGGGCCACGCGCGGCCACAGCATCATGCGCTGCACGGGGCAGTCGCCCGGGTTCAAGATCCACTCCTCGCCGCCGAACTCCTTCACCTCGGCCAGCACGTAGCAGCGGCCCCTGTCCAGGCGGAGGCGCTCCATCACGCGCTCTATGGCCTCGGCGGCGGTGGTGGTCTTGCGGGCGCTGACGGGGCAGTAGATGGTGCCCTCGGCCAGGTCTCCCGGGTAGATGCGCACGGTGAACTCGGAGTTCTCCAAGCGCTGCCGCCGCCCCAGGGACCCCCCGGAGACGATTCCGCCGCAGCCGCCGCCATCACGAACGCTCATGGCGGAACAGGAGTTCCCATCAGCGGTACCACAGTGGCACGTCCTTCGCTGGGCTGGAGGAGGGCTGCCGGCGTCAAGACATCGCCACTGTGCAGGACACACAAGCGCACACAGACTGGTTAGCGTGCTGCAGTAGCAAAACACTGTTATGATAATGATCCTTCCCCCTAAGACCAAGGCTGTGGTTACTACATCTAGGAGCTCCGGAGGCAGAAAAAACAACGTTGCTTCCAGCCACAATAGGCCATTTTGGACACGGATCCAGAATGCCAACACACAGGCACAGGTCAACCCTTCGTTTTTGGCACGACGTTGCCACGACACTCCCAAATATCCTGTCAGATTATGACATTGCTGTGTGGTTATGTAATCCTCTGAAAGGGCCAAATTAAATTTGCTGGATCCTAACACGCGCACTCGCGATGAGGAAGGATAAAAGATGAAGTCATCTGGATCTAGAGGATTACCATCATCGCAAACACGCATACATTGTATATGCACACGTGCACACCAGTTCACCTCAATGCCAGGAGTAGCAGCTGCCATCCTCTGCACTGAATACACAATCCCACCATTCATAAAGGCCCCTGTTTAATACACAGGCAGCAGAGAGGCATTATGGGGTTAGTGGGGTATCGTGACAAAAACTCTCTGTGCAGCAGAACCGTTCCAAAGCAGCTCCCACAGGGGGTGAATGAGAGTACAAACTGCAATCTCAGTTTTCAATAGCTCTACAAACGACAACATCGCCATTGTCTCAAGCTTTCAAATGCAACGTGTAATCCGTCTGTTGTACGTTTTGGGCCTTTGTGTAAGATTAGGTCCTGCTGCACAAAAGAAGTATGTCACTGGTCAATTATTTGATGTCCTTCAAAGGCATCGGCTAGCCAACCATACTGGTGTTGTGTGTGAAGCACCTGGGCCTCTTGTTTCGGTTGCCTGCACCGTGGCAACTGCAGGAGTGCGAAGATGAAACAGGAAACTGTGCGGGGACGCATAAAGTTTCTGAAGTGGAAAGTAAAGGACTCCAGCTGAGAAATAATACAAAAGACTGCAGTCCTAACTGGTCATTTCCTGTGCTCCCATATTGAACCTGCACAGTTCCTTAGCCAGCTTCATATGCCCAGACAGTCCACTAGCCCTGCTCTTACGCATACTGTAAAGGCCATGGAGTGCATTTCTGACTGCTCACTTTTTTTGCTTTCTGCATTAGGTCTCTCTCCTATGTGTGCATGTATGTGTGTGTGTGTGCGCGTGCGTGTGTGCGCGTGCGCGGCCCCTAAAACAGATGGTGAGCTCACTGCTTAAAGGATGGGGTGGAGGGGGTTAGGGTTTAAGGTTGTGACTGATCGTACTGGCCTTCTGTGTTTACTATCAAAGAGACAAAGGAGAACAATCAGCTAATGGACGTCTCAAGGAAATCACCGGGACTTTGCCAATCACATTACATCTGCCCATTACAACCATCTCCACCACTCTTGTGACCATTCTGGTTCCATAGATTGACACACAACTGCATTAAATGCACTGACCGGGAGAATTCATGGTGACATTGGGGGGGGGGCTCTGATGAGATTGCAGGATTGGGGGATGGGATAAGGGCTACTTCTTATTCTTACTAGATGTTCCTCTTTTATTGCACTCTTAAAGGTACACGATTCAATTGTGTCATAGCACAGACACACTCCTGCCCAGTTCATTGTCCACAAGGAGTTGTAGAGAATGAAGCCTAGAAAAGCCATAAGGATCAGATTAAACTATCAACTAATACAAAAGACTAACACTATCAAGGTGAGCTTTGTTTAAACAGGCTAATAGCACTTCCTATATTAGAGCCATATTTGCCTCTAATATAGGAAGTGCTACGTAATGTGACATAGTCAATGTTAAACATAAGAAAAGATAAGAATCCTTTATTGATCCACAAAAGGAATGTAGCCTAACTCTGCCATCTCAAGAAGAAAGAGACAAGATGTCTGGGGGATGATATCATTTTTACCTATACTGCCTGTGTGATCGAACTGATGCAAAGTGTTGTGATGGCGGAGCAACATGGCAGCCTGAGCTCAGCAGGAGCAAAGATCTTGGTCTCTTGGTAGTCCTAAAGACAATGACCTAATAACAGGTCAGGGTTGGAATAGAGTTGCAGTATGTGGGTGGAAGGTCCTTGAACATCCAGATTCATATGTTGATCTCAGGTCTGTACGTTGGCTGGGTTTATCTCCTCCTAGATCTTTGGCTTAACATAACTTGAAGTGGTAAAGCAAAACATGATGAGCTATTTAAAAAAAAAAAACACCCACTGTACTCCAAAACGTACACTAACTGTTAAAACTAAGCATGTTTAAATTCAGAAAAACATGTGAAAATATGTGTCTGGGCACACCCATTCTTTGTAACCAAGTTCAACGACAATGTAGGTCTGCTGTTCTATAGGTCAGATGCACTGAAGAGGTCACTAAGACATACCGCACCATGAAAATCATGCTCAGATCATATAGAGATTTCTTCATTAATCCAGTCATTCCAAGACTGGTTTAATGACAGTACATTGTCACATGTGCATTGCATTTTATACAAGAGGTTTCACTACAGAGGTCCCTTTAGAAAGACTCTAAGGAGGGGTTCCGCTGCGAGTCAGACACTTCAATGGCTGCCATTGTTTAAGACTAAATCATCGAGTTGGTTCAGTTTTCTAGGATGTGAACTTCTGAAGTCATCTTCTTGGTAGGCAATTTATTTCCACTATTGCCAGCAATGTACTGACAGCTAAGAATTTGGTAGAGGCGCCATATGATATGATCTCCTAAGCCTGCAGGAGTGTAAAAATACTTTTTGCTAGTAGTGGAATGTCAACATTCATACATTAGTCCTTTACGTATATTGTTTTACTGTAAGTGACAGCTTCTAATTGGCTGACAAGGTTCTAGAATTGAGTTGCGTTTGTTCTCTATCAGATCTTTCAAGCCCGATCATACCATCCTTCAAAGACGAGTTTAAGCACAAAATGTTATTATTATACATGTTTGGACCTTCTATATATTTAACTTGGTTTTATTATTTATTAAGCATTATTAAAATGTGCACACAAGCTTATCATTCACACATAATAAATGATATGTTGAAACATTGTCATTAAAAGGGAAAACACCACCTTATACTTCAACAGATCCCATTCCCCTCACTGACACATAAGAACATTGCCTGCCACCAGTCATAAACGATCATGTGCAAATTAATAGCGCAGCAGTTTGCAGAGGTATGTGAGCAGCTTTGCTTTGTTTTGTCTGGCATATAATTGCTCCTTAAAACATTGGGCAAGTGCAGGGACAATTCTGCATACCATTTGAATATGCAGGACCTAAACAGCATGCTCCTGTGGGGAACTATTACGCAAAACCTTTATCAAAGTAGCTTATCTTGTTTCTCAGAAAATAGGAAGAAAATAAATAAGGACATGTTGCAGCTGCACCACCATCCTACAGGCAGAACACCTACATCCAGAAGGCTCATTATATATATGTATATATCTTGACCTGGTCAGGTAAGTGTATTCAACAAGTGGAATAGTGGAGTAACTACATGGATATAAAAACATCAGTGGAGACAAAGGGCCTATTGCTACAGACTTATTAATAGCCTTTGTCTTGTTATGCACACTGTAGGCATGCATAGGTGACATGCATCTTAAACAGCCTTAGATACCGGTCCCTACAAATCACAACCATGGCTGTTGGATTGTTAATGTATCTGGCATTGCACTTATGTGGCACTGAGGCACAATGGGATGCCATTGTGCCTCAGTGCCACGGTCAGGAAACAATACAATAATCATGTCTGTCAAAATGACACACGAGTGACACGGCCGGTTTCATGGGCAACAATGTAGCTCTATGGCTTCCCAGGTTTGAGCACTGAGCATTTCTGATGTGCCGCTGTCACAGGTTGAACTCACATTGTCACCCTCATTCTTGTAGCCTGATTGGAATGGAGAGTTTCCAGAAAGATTAGTTTACAAGTACAAATAGTGGAGCTTGACAGACTATTATTTCTGACCATTTGTCCACAGTGCAAATAAGAGTTATGCTCACTGCTGGTTTCTCGCACACAATACGGACACATTAGTTGAATGCATTGGTCCCATATGCAGCCCAGACTAACCATTCCCCTCAAGTAAATGACCTAGTTGGCCCGTTATTTGGAAAAGGAGGAAAACGAAGCGTGCAGAACGCTGACATGGCATAAACATTTTGGTAACATGCTGCTTTTGAGGTCGTGTTTGAACTGCAGATCAGCTCCCTCTCTCTCTCTTCTGAGCTACAGTAGAACATACTAGTACATAGACTCCAACAACACAGCTTCTGTTACAGCACAGCTTGTTATGGTAATGACACCTTTGACACTGACCAGTTAAAATATGTAATTTTCAATGGGCCCATAGCCTTTTCTAACTAAGTAGATTCATTTTTAGAATATTAATTATTTCCAGTGATAAAAATGTTCTACAGTTGTGCATAAAACTTATTAGAAATGCGATTTCACATCACGAAACTCAACAGAATTCATACCTTTACTCAGCCCTACAGGCTAGGTTAAGTCAAATGCTAGACTGGGGGGGGGGGAAGAAAGCGCAGAAATAAAAGCTTGGAATATTTCCTATATGAACACAACGCACTTTGAAAACACAAGCCATAATATATTTTGTTCGTGGAATATACGACTTGTGAAGTGAGACGAAAAGACATTGGCAACCAGTCAGTGGAACATTCTGAGCAGAACTGTCAGACAAGTGGGAACTATATTGTTTATCTCATAGATAGATAAAGTACGGCCGAAGGGTGAGACGCGACAGAAACACTCACTGAAAGAGAACAGCGAAGATGAGGCTGCACTTTCCTGAAATCGGAGCTGTGGGGGAGCAAGACAAAGAGCTGGGCTGACATTGCAGGGACGGAGAGCGTGAACTTAAAGGAGGAGACTCTTGAGATTCCTGGGTGATGGTCTGCCAGCCTCCCTCTCAGCCATACATAGTGGAGAGATGACACCACCTCTTCAATGCTCCCTGTGCTTCTAACACTCCTTAGTCATATAAAATACAAATACAAATACAATACAAATAGTATCCTAAACTCCGTCTCAGACCAAAGGGTAAAAGCAACACTGGCTATATTGTCAACATGAACTCCAATGATAAACCTGAGTCACTAGTCAACACGTCCACTTGCTTGCCAGTTAAAACATTGAGAGGCCCATAAAAACAAAGTTTGTGTGGCCCTACTGTAGTTTTCTGCCAGCTAACTGAATTACGCACTAGCCAAGAGCATTCATTATCTAGATACGGTAAGAGAACAATATAACATGTTGGTGATGAATTAACCTTTGTGCTGAAGTTGGTTAGAGACACATGGGCCAGTGAGGCTGGGGCCAGACTAGGAGAGGTTCCTGCTCAAGTCGCTGGCCACAGTGTAAGGAAACACCACTGAAGGCCCATTGGGGCCTGTCTGTGCACTAGTGTTTAGCACTAGGCCGGCAAAAGCTCCCACAACATTCCTCTGACAGGTTGCACAACTGGGAAACCAACATGAAAAAAATGGAGGTTGCTTGTAAGTAGGTAAGCAACAAGTTGGTAACAATAACAGTAACTGCAAATATTATTGTCATTGGTTAAAGAGGGGAGGAGAAACAATACTGTTAGCGGTAGAGACAGATGTTTACACAGTATCCTGCAAGAGTGTCAAGGACATGAACCAACAACATACAAAGAACACCCTGGATGTAACTGTTGCCATATCTGATTTCTGCTGGATGTTATCATGTCCATTTGTCCTAATGTTATGCTACAGTCCATTCCTTCTTGTTTACAGATCAGCTTATTTACATTTCCCCCAATTTATTTGATTATTATACAGACCCATACATATACAGGGCGACAGTGGCGCAGGTGATCAACAAGTTGCTGGTTCAAACCCCGCTAACTCCTGTGTCGAAGTGTCTTTGAGCAAGGCACCTAACCCTAACTTGCTCCCGGTGGTCAGGTGTCTCCTTGCATGGCTGACACTGACATCGATGGGTGAATGTGAGGCAATCATGTACATCACTTTGAATGCGAGTAGAAAAGCACTATATGTGCAGTCCATTTACCATTTTACATATCACAAAATTAAGTTCAATTCAAATTAACATAATACCAGAGCTCACACATTTGCAGTCAACATTGCAACTGGTGAGGTATTTAAGTAGATCATTATTAAAATATGACACCTGAGGTACACACATCTTAAATAGCACTATTATTTGACATGGCAAACCTTTTAACATAAAAGTCGACAGGCAGCCAAGAACATTTTTCAAATCAATCTTCATTCTGTGGTAACTAATTACAGCTTATTTAACAAGTCAATATTAACCACGGACAGACGTTGGAACAGAACTTAGTATCTTTCATGAAGGAAAAGGTACATTGTTTCTTGGACTTACATTAGATTGAAAATAAACTGGACTTTGTCATTAAGCAGGCCAATGTGTTAAAGCTATAAATACATTCTGGTGGACGGTCATATGGAAAAGAATGGTGCAGACACCGGCGTAAACAGGACCACTCCTCTATGGTTGCCATAGAGACCCGTACATCCTGTGTCCACTCCCTGGATATTGGCCCTGACGTTGGGTTAAACAGGAAGTGAAGCTCAGGAGTTTCTCTATAACACCCCCACAATGGCATATACCAGTAGGGCCCTTTCTATGTTACTGTCCAGCAAAGAGGACAATACGCTTCAATATGACACACTATGCTGTATATCACTACTTGGAAGGCTACTCGAGAATACTTATAGCTTGAGAAGCTACAAGGTTTAAGAGTTTCTGTATCATACAGAATTATGCATAGTTATTGTATCTTTCCCATTTGGGACCATCATTAGTCAGCTTTACCTGGGCTGCTCCCACACCTCACCCCACGGGATCAATAACGTCTTATCTTAATCAAACTACTTTATTTACTTTAAAAGTTGGCCTAACTAAATTCCAATTGCATTGTATTTGTTGAAAATTATTTTATTTTGCATGCTGAAGTATTGATAGGCTAGGCTAATTAATACATCAATGTTGACAAAAATCGTACGAATTTATATAACCAACAACTTATAATTGTCCAAATCAGAATGGCAAGAATCAGGTTAGGTTCCATGTGATTTGTGCTGTTCACACTGTTCTGAGTCACACATGAACAAAAACTGACTTGGGCCACTTGCCTGCAGTCTGAGCGCAGTCAAAAAGACCTCATCGTGCCTGTGGCCTCCCTAACACTGCGTGTGAGCGGGGGAGGGGAGCTGACAGGTCACTCCACTACAATATGCTCTCCTCTGCCATTGCCTTGTTTAAACTGCATGAGCTGGATGGACTTGATAGAACGGGGTGCTTAATCTTATAGTACTGTACACACACACACACACACACACACACACACACACACACACACACAGGCACGCACACACAATTGGTTTCACTGTAATTTTGACGATACAATGTTTGGTGTTGTTCGTCACCGACTAGTTTTTTGCATCCTTTATAGCTCCTCCTCATAGGCCACACTCATTTTCAGGGAGGAGCTTTCAGAGAAACATAGCCCAATACGCTGTGTTTAACAGTTAATCAGTACCAAAAGACTTACAATTAACCAGGAGCGTGCTGATGGCCTGTTATCAGTGGCAGACCTGATATGAGATCTCAGGAAACTGCGTCTAGTAGCGGTAAAAGCGAAACGGACACAGCAGATCCACCTCAGCTCACTGTACTGTATTGACCCACCGTCCACACACCGTAGTGGGAGGGTTAGCGCAGGGCTCAAGCCTTGGAGCTCTGTAGGGGGTGTGGTCAAGTGTGGGAGGGGCTTGCTCTTTAGGGAGATGTGTGCCTATGCTGACTTCAACCACAAGGTAAATTCCTGGCACAGATCAAGGAATGTCCCTTTAAAACATGTGCCTAAATCCTAAAAAACACTGAGCAATTACGTGCCAAACATGACTGTAAAAATGACAATGGCGTATTACTGGACCTCGCAGTGATAGTTGGGCCCAGGGTCTGTACTACAGACCAACGTGTCAAAGTCTAGACACTACAGTCAGAACGTATTGCAGCAGCAGCTGGGGTTGGTCGTCATAGACAGGGAGGACAGACGAATGCCTATTGGAGTGGGGGAGTGGGAATATCACTGACCTGGGTTACTGCACACTGCATTTGCCCCTCGGAATGGTGGAGAACTCTTGGCCCTGGGGCAAGGCACCACTGAGATGCAGTCAAGGCACCACGCCGTGCTCAGGGGCAGGCTGGAATGCTTTGAGCACACACCGCCAGCCTGGCCACAGGCATGCAGGCTAGGCTTACACAAATACAAGACCAGCTTCAATAAAAAGGTGTACGGCAAAATGTGCACATATCGGAATAAGAGCCAAGGAGTGCGAGCAAGCAGGCGCACGAACACACACACACACACACACACATACACACACACAGTGTCTCCTCTTGCACAGCTGAATGGCGATGACTCCACACACAACTCCACAAAAGTGCCAAGATGCTCTGTTCTCTACCTGCTGCCAACCATAGCTACCCACTAATGAGCACAAATACATCAACGGATGTTGATACCGATAGCAGAACGTAGCACCAGGCAAGGGTTATTAACAATCACATTGAGTTTTCAGCCAGAGTCTAGGCTACATAAACATGTTCGTCATCATCATAACGCTTGATTTACCTGTTAAGCTTGATCACATTAGCCGTAAAAACTATTGGTGTGTGGAGGAGGAAAGATTCCTCCCTTGAGGGCATTCAACACCTTTGGTGAATTATCACTCAGAACAGTTTCAGAGTTAACTACCGTGTACACAAGAGAGAGGCTATAGCAGTGATAGATGGCTACAGGAAATTACTAAGGAGTATCTACAGAGTAGGAGGAATTATCCTCATGAAGGCAGTCTACAAAACAAGTGCATAAGATGGAAAACCAGCTTGCTTTTCTTTCCAAAATAAAATCAGCAGTACTTTTCTCACACAGACTATCGGTATTGATGTTTCAGCTATTCCTTCCTAAACACACTCTTTTAGTAGATAAGAGTCCCCACTGGATTCAGACTAGTAATATGGGTATCTACAATAGGAGACCCTCATTCCTGGGTTGCTGATTCCTCTCAAATGCAATTTTAGACAAATCAATAGAAGATGTGATCTGGAGCATTAACAGATGCACAGCCAGCACAATGCTACAGTATAAAACACAAACAACGGACTGATGTGTACTTTAATATGCATTTTCTTGATGCATCATTTGATGCAAACTTCAAATAGGATAATTTAATAGTCACACAGGCAAATTATGAACCAATAAATTAGTGAAATAGACTTGCATGACATGATTTAAGTTCAAAAGGAGTATTAGAATTAGATTTAAAAAAACATGATTTCACAGAACAGAGTAGGCTTTGAACTGTCATCACATGCAAATTCAGGACTGAATTGTGTTCAGTGTTTTGAGCATCTGGTTAACACATTAGGAAAAAAACATGACCCGTAATTACAGGGCAGTTTTCGGAGGCTGTCTCAAGCTCCTCTGAGGCTGGGGGCTGATCACTGTCTGTCTGCGTTTTGCAGACCGCATGCTTTTGAAATGTGAGCTGTGCGCTGCAGTTAGAGCACTGTAGACACGCAGCAAGCTCTGCACCCATGATGACCAAGCAACTTTGGTCGCAGGCTTCACTGAGATAAATGGAGGTGACTGCATGACACTGAAGATATCTGCACATCAGATAGGCATGGGTGATCTGTTGAACTTGCTCCAGGTTCAAGCATGCAAACTACAATTATGGCTATCATGTTTCACTAAAAGGTAATGCTTACATAATTTTAGGCCCACAACACCAAGCTACAGGACTGATATTATTAGAGACCTGGACCTAGAACACTCTTATTCCACTTTATGCCAACAGAATTAACACCTTCCATCAGATGAATAGATCACAAATCGTTATGTTATAAACCAGCCCATAGTTACATTTCCTTCAACTAAGAGTAGAGTAGGGTACAGCAATACATATCTTGACTCTTGGCTTAACAACAGCAGTCCAACTGAACACAACAAAAGGAAAGAATAAATAACACCGATTTACTAAGCAGGGTTGCCCAGAGGCTCATAGAGACAGAATGAAGGACTCAAGATTGGAGGGACAACAGGGAGCTCCTTATGTCCTCCAGACTTTCTGGTCACAATTATTACTCAGTCAGAAGCCTAACCGACTGTTAAGATGAGTCAGTGCACAACGTTAAGGAGCCTTCCGCTTCTTGCATAATGATGAATACAGTAACAATACATTCTAATTGCGAAAAGGGGTGCCTTTCAGTTTTTCTTTCGGTTAAAACCCTGCTTTGCCTACAAATCTGGTGGTAAATAATAATACACTTTTGTGATAAGCCTACACCTGCAACTAATTCAGTGTATTGTTTCACCTTTCAGACCGTTCTCATTAGAGGGTGGTTGTTCACTAGACAGATCAGTTTAAAGGAACAGAGATAGTGTCACACATGATACTAACAAAATGGACTGTACGTGTACAATTTCAGTTAGCTATAGGGCCAGGCTATATGAAAAATGTTAAAGGCAAAATGTAGAGCCAAGCTAAGCACAGATGACTTTAGCATTACAACTCACCATTTTATGTTGGGAGAGAGACAGGGAGCATTTCAGTGATCCTTATCAGATAGGTCTAATAGTCTGGTTCATGTCAGGATACCAGCGCTATCCATCTTCCCTCATTCTTTCTGTCTTTAACACTATACAGACTACTGTATACCCTAGGAATTCCTAAAGCTAAGTGCTTTAAAGTCAATAGTCTAGTCACATTTACAATTTCTCACGTTCACATTCTCACTCTTAGCCAAAATACAGGCCTCTGAATTACATTACTCATTTGACAAACCAATGTTCTTCAAGCCACAGAAATGTGCTTCAAATATAAAGCATTCAATGGTTAGCCATAACAGAAAATATGCTATAGGTAGGACAGTAGCTACACACAGGTTTGGCTTGGTGTCTGGTCAGAGCAGTTCAACAGTAGCACCCCCATGAAAATGGTTAGTATTGTCCCATTACAGCACATGCCTAGGGATTAGCTGCCACAGGCCCTGCCTAGCGTGTGCCATATGGCTACAGGGGGCCACGCTAGCTATTGTCCCAGCTGTAGCACAACACGCGTGCACACACACACACACACACAGACAAACCACCCCGTCCTTGATGCTCATCAATCAATATTACTGTACGTGGTGGATGAAATCATTAGAATGTACTCAGCACCATGTACATTAGAGTGCATTGCTGCTGTGTTAATGTTACACATGACAGATAGTACTGACCACCAGCAGCTGCCATACCGCAGTATCCTCCAGGGAGAGTGCCATTACATTACTGTAATGCCAGATGGGCATGTCCATGTATTTGCAAAGAAGTTATTTAAAGTATTGTCTATTTGCTTTAAAGTACAGTAAACTCAGTCAAGCTAACACTGATTAATTTATACTTATACCTTTGATTATTCCTACACTGAACCACCGCAGGGGTTTCTCTGCAATAAGGGACATACATGCTGTACATGGCCTCAGCCTACTTCACTGTCTAAAGCAAAACAATGGGGGCAACCATTTATAATTTATAGGACTGGTTTGACAGGAACTTGAAATGATTCAAAATGCGAGTATTGTTTGTTGACATTGACAAGACAAGCCAGGTAGACTTCAGGAAGGACACATTAATTGTAATGGAAATTGGCAATGCAATGAAACTTCCCTCGCCATCAAAACTCTAAGCACTGATAGCAGCACCACCGAGCTAATGAGAGGAAACGCGAAACGCAGGGAAGCAGAGCCTCCCTTCTACAATAGCCAAGCAAAGAAAGGATGGCTTTGTGCAGTACACAAGCAGGGTCCTCTTTAATCACGTCACGTCCATGGCAATCACCATACAATCACGTCATTTGCCCACAACACTTTTCAGGATACACTGGCTGCCCATGCGGGTGTAAAGCAGGTGAACTGTGGGCAACAGGCCCATGTTAATCAGGCTTCAGGGCTAGTACTGTACCTCAGGGACTGTGATGCTGAGATTAAGTTATGGTTGCAGAATGCTAACAATCGACTGAGCTGTGTCTGCATTCACTGTGCTAACTGCAGGACAGAGGAGTGTTCCACGGACTGCAGTACCAACGGACAAACTAGAACAGATATGACATGACAGGTGTGGTTGCCAGGGTCACAGTGTCATTCAATCTTCTGTTTGCATTATTTTGATCCAGATACAGAGTATTAATGATAGACTTCATGTCATGATCTCATAAATATTGTTAGTACTTGTTTGTTATTATTCTGGACCCAGAGCAGGAATAGACCTCTCCCACTATAAAAACAAACATCTTTGAAGAAGAAGAAGAAAAAATATACATCTTTGTTTTGACATTTAGTATTTTTGTTTACAGGTAGACATAGACCGTCTCTTTCCATGCATTTCTGGATGAACAAAATAAGATTCATATCTCATGTATGCTTAACCCCACAATACCACAATTACCAAACCTTCACTAATGACACTCAACATACTATTCAATGTGATTTATTACTCTAGTCTATAAGGTGGTTGGGTCACTAAATCATATTTAACATAATGTATTCTACCGATTTTTTTGGGACAAAATATACGATATATTATGCTAAATATACGCAGTACAAGGAGAAGTCTAACCCTATGTGTGTTTTGTCAAATAACCTAGTAGGCTATTAATAAAGTGAGGGTTAGCTTTACTCCTAATATATTTCATGAGGGAGCGATGCTGCCGTCTAGCATAAGGTGGGCTGACTTCAAAGTTGTAAGCGGGAACACCAAGGACATCGGTTAATATGGTAATGCAGCCTTCCCTATGTATGCCTGAGCAGCAACCCTCATTGTGAGTCAACAAAAAGATGGATGTGCTCTAGTCTGAAGCACACCTAAAGCAGTGGACAACATACTTAAATAGGCTTACATCATTGTAAATCAAGCCATGTACAGTATGCATATTAAAATATGTATCCTGCACCTCCCCTAAAAGGCTCATTCACAAAGGAGTCTTTTGCCTCTTAATCTGTGTGTGTCTAGATACATTATACAGAGGCTTACTTATGACAGATCATACAGTAATTCCTTATTTTTATTTATTTATTTTTAACAGCACACTGTATTATTCCCACTTGCAACAGAGTGTGGTAAATGAAGCCCTGTCATTGGGAAATAGCGGACAGAGGGTCTGTGGGGTATCAGATGTCAGATGTCTTGGCTGGGACTGTCTCCCATGCTACCCTGGCAGGCAGCTGGGGCTTCTCAGACCACACATTCCAATGGGACAAGCCCACATCGCTAGTTTCACCTGTTAGCCTGTGTGGACGTTCTCAGAAACACTTCACAGCAAGCAAGGTGAACCAAAATGGTTCATTTCTTTACAGTTCCTCATCCCCTTTCCCAATGCAACGTTGTACCCCGTCATATTTCAGTCAGTGTTCTGGTATTTAAACTTGCAATGCTAACCATGATCATACTACTGTTTCATGAAGACAATGCTATGGCTGGATAATCCACACAATGGAGAAGTGAAAGGACACAGCACAAACAGCCACTTTACTAAATTCCACAATAATATATGATGGTGTGATGTCTGGTTTAGGGCTGTGTAGTTCTTGCCGCTGGGACAGTCCACACAGCAAATGCCTGAGGCCCTATGATTCAGCAGCTTCTATGCAACATTAGCCCTTCTGCTACTACTGTACTGACTTCATTGCATTACACGTAGTTCTGGCTGACCACTAAATAACACATGCAAATATTCATTATTTCCCGGAATCCTGTAAAGTCATAAACTGCTGGGGTAGCCAAAAAATATAATAAATTAATAAATACATTCATTTATTTATTCATTCATCTTTCCTGCTCTGTTAAACCAGCTCTTTTAACTACTTTAGATTAGGCCAGGGGTAGGCAACCCTGGTCCTAGAGAGCCGCAGCCCTGCATGTTTTAGATGTCTCCCTGCTCCAACACAC
>JAOEGT010064845.1:0-17028 GCA_025447795.1 Speoplatyrhinus poulsoni
ACACACACACATACATACATATATCTATATATATGTGTGTGTACATATACATACATGTGTGTACATGTACATACATATATATGTACATATACATACATACATATATATGTGTGTGTACATATACATATATATACATACATACACACACACACACACACACACATATATATAATGTTCTCTGTGTTATAACCTATTGTTTTAGGTTACATTTCTGTAAATATTCTCAAATACTGAACGGACGCAGGAGACATAACAAGTAAATGGTGGCTGTTAAGATGATAATAATGCCGATTGTGCCAAACTACAAACAAGCAAATTAACTCGGTTCAGTTGCTCTTATTGAGACAACACAGACAACGGGCAGAGCAGGCCGGCCACTTGGGAGTTGTGTCAAATACAAGAGTCTTAGTGGGTGACAGCCTTTAAGGGCTTCAGCTCAACAACTGATCAGACATCAGCAGAGATCTCGTGCAATTTGAAAAAACTTGAACATGTTCAGCTTGGCAAATTACTTCTAACAAAGAGGAAAAGAATAATTTTTACAAGACAACAAAATCAAATATCTAACACATAGGCCTAGTACTGGAAGGCGCTGGAAAACAACAGCTGGCTCAGGATGAAAACAAAATGTTGAGGGATGAGGAAATTAGAAACACAATAGAGCTGCAGTCGATAATATCAAGGATCAAAGCACTGGTTTTTAGAGGAACTGAATTGATTTAAACAGGACCAGTGGTAAAGCAATAACAAGAACCACAAAAAGACTGATCTCATTTGTATAACCTCTCAAAAGTGAGTGCTGGGGTATGGTCCGCAAGATTCATTAGGAGGTCATTTGTGCTTTGCTTTGACAGCAGACAGAATAGCTGAAAACACTTTTAGCAGTGTCTCAATGCCATGATGCAAGCTTTTTTTCCATAGAGAAACTTGTTTACATAAATTATTATTATGAAATATAAAGAGTAATGTTAACCGCTTAGATTCTAATTTAAATAACACACTTTATAATGAATATGGGGACTTTTTTGGAGGTGTATTACAGATTATAAATAATAGTTTATCAATGTCCAGTATTGTTATAGCATGCCATTACTTAAGATGGGAAAGTGGACACTCAAGTAAGTCTGTAAAGCTAGAAATATCCCACTAACAACTCTTTAGATACCGGTTTTTGTAAACACCATATTCTCTGTACTAATGCTACTTATCATTGTGTAAATAAGAATATAAATCTGACAAAATTATAAACTGGGTCTGGGTTCAACTCAGTAAGGTATTTTTTTTTTATATTTGGTCAGCACATAAATGTAGCCTGTTCTGTTGAACACACAAGTGGTCTCTTGCCTCATGTTACTGACAACTAGGCTATTTATAGTACAGTATCTAATTCTAATTAATTCTTCGTTGCAGTGCAGTGGGGTATTACTGTTGTGGAATGTAATCAAACACCCTGAAACAAACCAAACGAATCAGTAGTTCTAACGGTGCGTATTATTTCAACACAATATTGTAGTAGCTCGGCTACTGAGCTCTACTGATCTACGGGCTCTTAAGTAGTTAATCAAATAAATCACGTCACACTCTTGCTACTTTCATTTTCATTTACGTAATAAAAAGTATGCGATATACGATGTATATATATGTACATAGCCCATATCATTTCAGACAAAACTTAAAAAAAAAATAGTAATAATATTTAAATTAGAATATTATATATATTATTTTCTCAAGCTAACCAGTTCAACCCTCCCTGACAGATTATAATATAGTACAAAAGTAGTTAAAAAGAACGTATTGGCTTTATGAACATGTGTAGCTCATATAGTCTATATAAAATAAAAATGTAATAGTTGTATCTAAACCCGCACCACAAAATACTATAACTTACATTGACTGCCGTAAGAAAGGATTCGATGTGTGCAGCAGCACCTGGCTCAGTCTGGCTGCTACAGTAGCTTAGTCTGCTACTCAAGCTAGGCAGTCAGTAGCCAGCCAAATCAGGACCCAAATAAATCTATATGATATTCGGATAGAATAGTTCGCGTGTGGTGGCCTGGCGGTGGCTTCATTATTGCAAGTATTATGTTGTGTAGATCGTGGTATTTTAGGTATCTGGCGCCATCGCCTGTCTTTTTTGTATCTATTATAGAACATGTTAATACTTGGAAATAAAACAAGTATACACTATTGAGAATAGCTAATATGTACTATTGAGAATAGCTTGACCATCACATTCAATGTACCACAAACATGCTTTCGTATTTACCTCTATGGTATTTAAAGTACACATTTATGCTCACAGTCATGTGCTCTTTGACGCACACAATCTACGTCATCGATCACGTTCACATCACTCAGCTGTTCCGATGTTCTGAACACATAACCTAAGTGCTACTGTAGTTTCAATATTACTGTATCGTAATAAAATCTTCAGATGTATCCTGTGGAAATGATTATGTGATATACACCTAAACGTGAGTAGCCTACTGTAAGCACTTTGGAATGAATGACCGGTACCGGGCACCGTACGTATATTCTCTGCCGGGTGATTTATTTGTCATCCTTCACGGCTGTACCGTACGCCGTGAGGGATGTGAATTCATATTGAAATTCAGATTAAGGGTAATAAATTAATGATTTATTAACAAATTAAGTTACAGTTGCTGTAATATTACATAGTGATCACTAACGCATATTATCTCTAATAGCCTTCACGCGTAATATTAGCGTAATATTTGTCTCCTAACTGTCAGCACATTAGTAGTGGTGAGTTGGCTATACGGTAGCCTTTCATTAACAGAATGTTAGTAACGCAATCTCAATGCGAGATATCTTTGGGATATAAAATTACATCCAAAGATACTTATGCTTAGTGGATTTGTACATGTTTCAATTAAGGTGCTGGTTTCAAATAATGATTAGTGCTGTTACTGTAGTATCCCAATAATAGTATTATAACCTCTGCAGTTCAAAACCGTGTCTTGAGCCAGAAGAACAATGCAGCCCCTCAGAGATGCACAGCTGGGAGCCTTCACTTTTTTTGCCTCAGCACTTCCTCATGATGTGTGTGGAAGCAATGGCCTTCCCCTCACCCCCAATTCCATCAAGATCCTGGGACGCTTTCAGATCCTAAAGACTATCACTCACCCTAGGCTTTGCCAATATGTGGACATCTCAAGAGGGAAGCATGGTATGTTACTGTCTAGCTAGACATTGAGCTTTGATGTTAGATTTTTCAGCATACCTACTTTCAGGAAAGTCATAATTAGCATTTAATATTTTTTTTTTTTTTTTTGGGGGGGGGGGAATAAATCAAAAAATATAGTTGACTGGGATTTCATTATGTGTTGAAATTACAATGAGTTGAAATCTCCAGTTCATTGTTTGTGTTTGAAGCACAACTACTGTTTTTTTAATCATGGTTTCAAGCACAGGGGCTTCAAGCTTTGCAAACACACTGGGCTACCCAAGCTGGAGGTGATACCTTGTATACTTATCCTTTACAGAACGGCTGGTTGTTGTTGCCGAACACTATGAGAGCAGCTTGAATGACTTCCAAAAAGAAAAAAAATCCAGGTGAGAAAATTGTTCCAGCACTTCATAACAATGTGGACAAATGAAGGAAGTGTGTTTACTTCCTTCCTTCATTAATTCATTGCATTACAATATGCAATACAATGTTTTTCATAAGATAAATAATTATATAATATATTAGGAAATGCTGTGCATTAACCTTAAGCTCTACAAGTTGCATCATTACACATACTGAAAGTTGAAAGTACAATTTAGTGTGTAAACTAATCATTTATACTACAGTTTGTAATGTCTTTGTGGGGTTAGCTAACAATTTTCCTATAATGTACACATACAGTAAATTAACCATCCACAAGAGTTTCTAAAGTTGACGACAGCTATACGCCTTGTGGTTTCAGCCCAGAGAGAGTTCTGCAGATTGCTTATGAGATTCTTGAAGGGCTGGAGTTCATGAACAGGCATGGAATGGTGCACAGAGCCCTCAGCACACACAATGTGCTTTTGGATTGTAAGGTACAATCTCACATGTCTGTATTGATTTATTTATTTGATTGTCATATTTAAAAAGGAACCATTTAAAGTTGTACACAGTACATTGTTGTTGTTGTTGTTGCTGCTGTTATAGGGGAATGTCAATCTGGCAAAGTTTGGACTCTACCATATGACCGATCATGGAGCTGATGTGGACTTTCCTATTGGGTAAGCCTTCTTATTCTATCTTTTCATGGACGGATGTCCTTTCAGAATGCAGAAACATCGATCATTGCATCGCTGGAACTCTTCAACTAGAACGGTCAAGGGTTTACTTGTATTTGTTTGCTTTGCTGACTGATCTTTAGAAAAAAAGGCCCATAACATTGATGCATAATGTCCCATCAGTTTTCATTGAAACCAGGTTGTGGGTATCATAGTAGCTTCCTGATTGAAGTACTGTAAAAAATCTTTCGACTTTTATCCTAATCCAAAAGACTTTCTGCTTTATGAAGTCCCTCTGTGTAATATCCTTTTGCAGATTAGAATGAATGATGCATTCAAATGTGTGTGTGTGTGTGTGTGTGTGTGTGTGTGTGTTTGCTTGCACACGCACATATGTCTTTCAATTAAATAGCCCCAAGGGTCATAGATGTGCACACTCAGATGTTTCTCTCTACATCTGCTTTGAAAATATAAACATATCTGTCATACATGTTATATGAAGAAGAGCCAAATCGAACAATTTAAACATGTAATATAGAGTAATTGCATTCTGCAGAATGTCATATATCATTTATCTTAAACTATGTAGGCCTAATATAGAAATACCACTTTGTTGGATAACTACAAATTAAAATGTCTGCTACAATATAATGTATAATATAATCTCTATCCACAAGTATTCTATATTTATAGGTGACATTAACATATCAAATGTTCTTTAGAAGCAACAGATAGTATGACCCTGCTATGTCATTGTACCAACAGATACCCATCATACCTGGCTCCAGAGGTGATCAGTCAAGGTGACCCTTCACATGATGAGGTTCCTCTGCCTTCCGGGCCAAAATCTGATGTCTGGTCTCTTGGGGTTCTGCTCTTTGAGATGTGTGCAGTAAGAATCCTTTAGCATCTACATTTGTGGAGTGCAACATTTAAAGTTAACTATTAAATGCATCTTTGTGCTACCAAGATGTTTGACGTCATGCTGACAAACAAATTATTTCAGGTTGTAACAACGTCCTATTGTGTATAATGGACTAAACCGTGCGTTACAGGGTAGACGGCTACTGCAAAATATAGACGTATGCGAGAGGCTGAAGTTCATCTTAACCTTGGGTACGTGGAAAGGTTACAGTATTCCAGATGTTTTGTGCTGCTTGGATCAATAAGGCTAATGATGCGTTCATATGGAACACGGCAGACGGCAAACACTTTCTGGACGGCACGGAATAAAAGTCCAACGGAATGGCAGTTGCTATGGCGATTAATGAATGAAAAAATGTATTGAATACAAATATATTGATAAAATGTTTTAGCAGCAAATGTTTTATGTAATAATTTTTGTATTGTTTCTACTAGTATTGTAATGTTGCACTAAAAGCATTACCTTCTCGTTGTCAATGTTTTCTCTGTGTGTGAGGGAGCTATGAAGAGCCAGTTGTAAATGTCGTCACTGAGGACGGCAAAAAGTTAACATGTTGTAACTCGCAACGGCATGCCGTTTTGCCGCTCTGCTCTCGTCCACTATTAACATGATATCCGCTTTGCCGTCTGCCTGTTCCATGTGAACGCAGCATTATGTTGAGATTGTGCTACTCGTCGTCAGGCTGCATGGATGACATTGTCACAGTCCTTGCTGAGGAGCATGGGTGCCTGGATGCCATGAAGGTAGACTGACAATAACAGCTCCATATTAATACTCTTATCAGATTAGACCACATTAGCATTTGTTTCTCAAATCTCTTTTTGCACAATACATACCATACTATATACTGTATGCATATTGTATACTTTTATTAGATAGCCTGTACATAGCCTGTACTTTGAGGACAATTCATAATGTTTGCAAAGGCTCAGTGGACAAATTGCCTCTGCACATTTAAATGTAGCCTAATAGTTATTTTATGTACATTTATTTCCTCTTTTACATTTGCATTATACACATATGTAAAATCACTGAATTTCCTTTTGGAAATGTAATGTGATTAGGTTTTTCCAGAGCAAAAAAGACTAGATCAACTTTCTAAATATTCTACAGGAAACCGGCCACTAAAACATTTAATCTTCTATATTTAATAGTTTAATTTACATTCCCTGTGATCTGTTTTTTAGAGAACAAAAAAGGTCATCAGGCCTGCTGTTTCATAACTAATATGTTTTGCTTACAGGATCTACCTGATAATGTTTTGAAGTTGTTGAGGAAATGCTTGACCTTTTTTCCATCCAAAAGGTAAATCATGTGCTTTAGTCTGTATTCATACAACATAAAGCCATCAAATAAAACATAACAATAAATGTCTACTGCAAGAAAAAAAGAAGAAACATTGTGATCTTATTTTGGCATCAGCTTTTAATTAGATGGTTGTTTCTTATAATCACGGCTACATTGAAAACAGTAGAAATCTATATAGTGAGTCAGCACTAGTGGTGTAAGTTGACTGTTGGTTTTCACAGACCTACCCCTGCAGAGCTGCTGAGGAACCCTGTATTTAATGAGGTCTTGCGCCTCTACACCCCCTTTCAAAGGCCTGTTGGCTTCTTCTCCTCTTCTTTACGTTGTGCACATCTAGACCTCCCGGAGGACATCAGTGACCTTTGCAAAGGTCTGTCCTACTTAAAGACAAAGCAACATGCATGCACACACGTCCACTGAAAGTATCTCTCCTACTACAATTACATATGTAATGAATAACAAATGGTATTGCTTCATTGTTAACCTGGAAGGATTTTATTGGGAAATGCCAATATCGATTTATGTAAAAAAAAACTTCATGCACTACGCATGATTATTTTCAATGATTTTCTGTCCTCTGCTTTGTCTCTGTACAAAGTTGTATTTTCTCTAAGCAAATACAGTTTTTAACTGGATTAAGACATCATTATATGTAATCCAGATCCTGTTTGCATTGGCCTTATATGCATTTCGTTGCATCTGCTAGTCTACTCTTGCCAGCAATGACAGATATACTGGCCTAGGCAAGATCAATATCATGCAGGCATTTTCCAATTAATATTGACCTTTTGTTAAACCCTCAGCTCTATTCCTTCTCTCTATTCCTAATTATTTGTCGGCTCTAGTTAATGGACTATTAACTATCATATTGCCATTTAAGATTCATAGGAAATGAGATTTCCATGAGATTCTGAGATTTAACAAAACATACAAAAATTTAAACAAATCATTTGTCAGAGGAATATGGCAACCAAAAACTTTGATGTGCTTTGTACACATTGGACGTGTATGTTTTTGTCAATGAATGCTGAAAAAGTTAATCAAATCAAATAATGGAATTAGGCATTTATTTATGTTAAGGCAAATTATGAATAATATATTAAGGAACTGCATGTATTATGTTAATGTGCACGTCAAGCCTATACTTGACATACAACGATGTTTTGTTCCATTTTAGATTTTGATGAAGACTACCTGTCAGAACGAGCTATAAATGAAGTGTACCACCTGTGGTGCTTGGCAGGAGGAGACCTTGAGAAAGAGCTGACAAACAAAGGAATCATCCAGTCCAAGCCGCCTGTCTGCACCCTTCCCAAGTACAGCACACACCCAGACATGAACTGATGCAGCTTGTTTTATAAACCACTGTGGGGACCAGAACATTGTCTTCTTTGTCCATAACCCATTTTGTTTTGGAACCGATATCACTACACCATTGTGAATGCAACTCAAGTCCTCAGTGTATAGGTATATAGGTGTATGGGTGTATAGTTCAGTTACCAAGGAGACCAAAGTTCAGGCAGAATTAAACAGCAGGTAGAGCAGGCATAATATTGGAACACACGTGTTTCCCAGGGTTGATATAGTGAGTGCATTTCTTTTTTTTAAGGAAAAATCTGTCAATGTATCTTGACATGGTGACTGTATAACCGATGACAGCACAGTCCGGAATAAGAACAAAGTAGTAGCTTGTTTCTTATCCCTGTACTGTATAATATATAGAGCCTTGTGGACCTCATTATGCTAATATTTTGGAGGGCTGTCTGGCGTCTTCAAGCAAGACATTATTGTCTACTACATTGCTACGCTAATTGGATTAAAACCTTAAATTGGGGTTTTCTAATTGAAATAATGCGGCTATAAAAGATAGTTCCTTTCTTCATTAAGCATATTTTTCTCTAATAACCTTTCTGAATGTTGTTATATAATTATTAAGTCTTCTTTGTCTCTGAATGAAATTGGGTTGTGTGTTGATGTTTTTATTATATATTTTATTATTGTTAGTTCTAACACTTTTAGAATATTTTAGTAAAATGTTTAATAATAATAATATTACATTATTATTATTAATAATAACAAACGATTGAATCCAAACATTTGTCTTGGTCTGTGCATTTTCATAGATGTACAGTATAGCACTTGTATTTTCCTTAGAGGTGTAATGTAGTAATTGTTCTTCGTTAGTTTCATCCTGGAGGACGGGGAGTCCTTTGGGCAGGGGAGAGACCGCAGCTTCCTTCTGGATGACACCACTGTCACGCTGTCCCTCTGCCAGCTCAGAAATGTAACAATTGATGAAAATTATTCATTCTAAACTGCTACAATAATAATAATAATGGTAATGATGATAATAATAATGTTTAGTGCACATATGTTAACTCATTATAGTGGATATTTTACTTAAAAATCACCAGTTATTTTTATTATTTTTCTTGAATATGAAAACTAACAAATATATACTTTCAGTGACAATACAAATATAATCATTAATAAATATGAATTGTGTAATTAATTTAAATAAATATAATTTAAAATATATACAGTATATTTGTAAAAAACAACAACATTGTAAATTGTAATACCGGTATTTTATTTGATTGAAAACCTTTTCACCATTGAGCAGAAGCAGAAGACTGAAAACATTGCTTACCTAAATCACTTTTCTCTGGTACTCCAGAGGCTGAAGGATGTGGCGGGAGAAGCCTATTACCCTCTCCTGGAAGATGAGTAAGATGTCTTGATTTTAGTTTCCCTCGCCCGTCTCTCCTTGCCCATGTGTGTGTGTCACCGCAGGCTGTCATTCATCCTCGTCTGAATAAAGTCCTACTGTGTTTGCCCGACACCCCTCAGACAGTCAAGCCTGCCCCAGTCCAGCAGCAGCAATGAGCTGTCGGCCACCGTTACCCTGCCACTCATCATCCGCGAGCGCGACACCGAGTACCAGCTCATCCGCATCGTTCTCTTTGACAGGCTTCTCAAGGTGTGCGCTCCATACAAATGAAAGCATAGGCGCCGTAGCACACATTAGCAAACATGCACCCATTCGCAGGACCACAGAATCAGACAGGACACGCCACATGCATGCAAGCAGCCTCCTCGGCTCCGGCACCTCCCAGACTCACATTTCCTAATTCAAGATGAGCTCAAAAGGCAGGATGTTGCTTCAGCTTTGATCACTAAAGGTACATTCCTCGATTGCATTGTAGCGTCCCAAGAGTCACAAGTAACACAACTATGTCTAGCGAGTTTCCAGCCAAACCATTAATGGTTTTAAGATGTTTTCAACCGCAATGAGCAATTCCAGACGCAGGCCAGGGAGTGTACCTTAGCACCGTATGTAGTGTGTAGTGTTATGATATTGGTTTACAGCAATACGATGTTGAACTAGGTGCTGTGTTCCTGTCTGTCCACAGGCTTATCCTTATAAAAAACACCTGGTGTGGAAAGAGGCCAGAGTGGACATCCCACCCCTTGTTCGTGGACTGGCGTGGGCAGCGCTGCTCGGCATTGAGGTAGGTACTGTAGGAGTGGCGGAGGACTACTCCGCTCACAACATTCTTGACGCCTTTCATTTCCCTTTCATCATAGGGAGACATTCAAGCCAGATATGACAGCATTGACAAAGACACTCCTATACCAACTGACAGACAGGTACCTCGTTTTCAGAAGTACAGTCTACCACGGGGGAATCATCATATTGGCTGTCTTTTTATTTGATTAGTTTCATTATATAGATACAGTACACGTCTAAATATATGATGAAAGCACATACATGAGACATAAGTGCTTCCTGTGTGCACAGATCGAAGTGGACATCCCGCGCTGTCACCAGTACGACGAGCTGCTGTCTTCTCCACAGGGTCACACAAAGTTCAGGCGTGCGCTGAAGGCATGGGTGGTCTCTCACCCAGAGCTGGTCTACTGGCAGGGTCCGTCCCTCTCTCTTTCTCTCGTTCACTAAAGGTGGCTGCACACCACATTGGGGCCCTCTTGAAAGCACTGGGAATGAGCCAACGTCCGTAGTCCTGGAGACCTTCAAGTGACAGGTTGCCCTTGCAAGTTGTCCTAGATTGACACCATATGCCCTCTGTCAGGAGTCTGACTGACAGGCGTAGGGGACTTGATGTCCCATTAGATGCATGACAGATTCTGTCAAGATGTCATGTCTCCTGCAGTCTGACATTTAATAAATGTAATATCACACAGACGTGGCAGTCTTATTAGACTCATGTCGTGTAACGTGACAGGCAAGGGACACCGAAGACAGCGGATTTAAATATTCTTTAGCTTTTTAATCAGTTTTGAGTCTCATTCACATTGTATATTATAATGTATTTTTCGTCTCGCTCAGTATCGTCTAATGAGATGTATCGTTTGTGACTTGACACTAGGTGGCGATCATGTGGCGTCGCTAAACGTCTAGCCTTGAAATGGCATGAAGTTTCTAAAATATCAGTGTATTATTGAAGGTTTTCCAATCTTATTTTCAGGTTTGGATTCACTTTGTGCCCCATTCCTCTATTTGAACTTCAACAATGAAGGTAAACAGTTTAAATTTTAAGAGCTTGATATTCCACCTGACAGCACATCAAACTGCTGTCAGAGCAAATGACATTGTGTTTTTTGTTTTTCCTTTTATTTTTCTTATTTTCTCAATGTGTCCTTCTCACAGCACTGGCCTATGCGTGTATGTCTGCCTTCATACCAAAATACCTGTACAATTTCTTCCTGAAGGACAACTCTCATGTTATCCAAGGTGAGCTCCAAAACAGCAGTGTTTCATGGTACTACAGTACTGCATATCTGTGACGTTTTCTAATATTGATTCATTAGACAGGATAGACAGTACTGTACGTAATTCACTTTTAATAAAGTGCAACTCATTTGCAACACAGTTTTTGCACTATACTATACTATGCTAGTTTCCATTAATTCACTTATATATTTGGACTGATTTAAATGTCATTACAAGTTAGGCAATCTGCATTAAATACAGCTAGCTATTGGCTACGTTAAAAAAAAACATATTACCATCTACTTGCAACAGGCTGTCAGCTCAAAGTTGATTAGATTTTGCCTTCATATTGTTCCTGAGCTGCGGAAACTAATTTGAATCTCTCCTAATGGAGTTTGCAGCTGAGCCAGGAATTCAGAGATATGGAAACAAATGAAATTGCAAAAGCATGCAGAGAAATGTCAGAAGCGATTTCAACTTGACTGATAAACCGTGACACACAACTCTCAAAACCTGTGGGTAGTGCCTTCAATCTTCATTTCTATCCACCGCTCGCTCCGCAGTTGAAATCTGAGTGCTGGCTAACGTTTATCTGCTCGGTTATAGTGTTTTGTTATTTAGGTGTGTTGTGAGTGCAGAAATAGGGCAGACTGTGGCACAGTAGCATGTTATGTCATAGCTCTTAGGTACAGGAGTTTGATTTCCAGGGAGGATTAGCAGCCCACTCATACCATTTAGTTTTTTTCTGGCTGGAGACCTGCGTTGCATATCATCTCATTATTATAATTATCCCACCTGTCCTATATCCCATGTCCTTCGTCTGACATACGCTAGCTCCTCTCTTCATCAACATTATAGTATTCGATCGCTAAGTTAATCAAGGGTTTCTACATGAGTTGATCTCCTGTCTCACGTTTTCCAGAGTACCTGACGGTCTTTTCTCAGATGATCGCCTTCCACGACCCTGAGCTCAGCAACCACCTGAATGAGATTGGCTTCATCCCCGACGTAAGTAACTGACGGCTCCCATTCCCCGGCAAACCACCAGGGTGCAGCTGCAGGGGGGCACGCCAGCTTAAACAACCTCTGTCTCCTTGGACAAGTTTAACAGACAGTGAATGCATGGGTTAGTGAGACATACCTCTGGATTCTGGCTCAGAGCCATGGGCAAAATAAACGATTGCCATCCACAGCGCACCGGGTACAGTACTTGTCATTGAATTCTGTTTCACAACCTCTGCTTCACGAATTTTGAGCCAGGGCCAAGTTTTCCCCACAGTCCACGGGTGATGATTTATATAGTGCCTGTCTGATGTTTGCCAAGCACCCTTAATGATTATCCCTACCCAGCCTTGCCTTTTCTCCCTCTTCAGTGCCCCCCCCCCTGTCCTTTCTCCATGTCACATGGAGAGTCGGTGGCAAGGTTAAATCTTCCCGTGTCTCTCCAGGGCTGGAGTTAGGGGGCTGATGAATGTGTGACACTTCAGCTCACCAGCCTCTGGGACATTATCAACAAGAACCACACAGTTTTTATCTCGGAGCTGTCAGGGACTTAAAACTACTTCTAGATACCGCTCAGAGCTTTAAAGACGTGGATGCCTTTGTTAAGCAGTAAAATTGAAGTACCAGACTGCGCTTTGTGGTTGTTTGTCATACTTAGACATGTTTTGGAAGAAAGCGAAAGGCTGTCCTTGTCAAAAGCTCTGTTGTTCTTCATGAAAATTACCTGTAGGCGTAGGGTAGATGTGTCTGCAGGATCTGCAGTCACATACGCAAGGCATAACCTTGAACGGATGTCGTATATATTGTGATTGCATCAGCTTGTTCTTTTGTTCGACAAAGAATAGCATGGATCTCAATTAAACACTTCTGAAGCAACATTCCTATAAAGTTCACTGTGTGTTGTCTGTTTACATCGTGTCTGAGGCCAGGATAACACTGGAACGTGCGCTGTTGATTCAGCTTTCATGTTTGATGTGAATCGCGTTTTTCGTAGCGATGCATTTTTCCTCTATGAAGTTTAGAGAAGACTCCTCAGCTGTTGTTTTACCGAAGTAGTGGATCTCCTGACCCTGCTGCTGTCTGCATTTTCCCACACACGCATGTCCAATGATAGCTTATGAAATACATTAGAGAGAGTGGCTGCTTTTGTTCCAAAAAAGCCCGACCTTATTATCTTACATAATTATTTATAGTTTGCACCCCACTCTATTAAAAATGAGCCATAGAATGCAAGTTTGGTTGAATGTAGCCAGGAGTGTAATTCATGTCATTTTTTAATTTAAATGTGGTGCCATTCCCTACATGCATGTCACTATCCCTCTCTCATCTGGGCCTGCAATTTACACCTGGGCTAATCCAATCAGGCTGGGCTCAGGCTGCCACTGAAAACCTGTTCAAATTGAGGCTGAGCCTGTGTGCGCATTGGGTCTGACTACTCATTACTACCTAGGGTACAGGAGCGGCCCACTGGAAGCTCACCAGCTCCCCTGCCACCAGCTACCAATTAACAAGCTGAAATAAACTCCATTACTCCCTCCCCAAGCCCCTACCCCAGTCACTGACACAGCCAATATGTAAGGGCTCCAGTGAAGCTGGCCAGTGAATGGCAGGTGTTGGAGCAGGTGGTTAATAACTTAGTGTGTGCGTGTGTGTGTGTGTGTGTGTGCGCGCACTCGCTTTAATTTGAATCTCATGCATTTCCTCCTGGGGGAGAAGGAAACGTTGAAGGAAGTAGAAGGGGAAGACAGAAGAAAGGAAAAAGGGATAAAGTGATTGATGTAATGAGATTTCATTGTTAGCTTTCCCCCGTACTGACTAATAACCAAATGCAAGTGCTCTGCTTTTATTGCTGTTTCTCTTGCTTGGTCGCTGTAGAGCCTAGCTGCCATTATAAGGTGCTTTAAAATACTTCAAAGAGAAATGTATGTTAGTTCTTGCCCTTTGTTTGTTTTCATCATAACATGGTGATGTTTGTTTGAGAGTATTAAATGCCTGAGTATATTCATGTATTGTGTCTGTACGGTAGTTCTAATGTTTACGTTACCGAGAGAGTATTAAATACCTGAGTATATTAATGTATTGTGCATAATGTCTGTATGGTAGTTCTAATGTTTACTTTACAGAGAGTATTAAATAACTGAGTATATAAATGTATTGTGCATAATGTCTGAATGGTAGTTCTAATGTTTACTTTACCGAGAGAGTATTAAATACCTAAGTATATAAATGTATTGTGCATAATGTCTGAATGGTAGTTCTAATGTTTACTTTACAGAGAGTATTAAATACTTGAGTATATAAATGTATTTTGCATAATGTCTGAATGGTAGTTCTAATGTTTACTTTACCACCACCCTACAGCTCTATGCTATTCCCTGGTTCCTGACCATGTTTACACGTAAGTCATTATTTTTCTAATGCATGTTATTTTGATGTTGGTGTTGGATGCTATATGGACGCTAACGTATATAGACTCTACTTGAATGTAGTAATACACAGTGAAAATTAGCTTTTTGGTCATTCAGTTGCATGCTCAAAGATTGACATAGGTGATTGGAAATGCTCTTGGAAAAAGGCAATAAATACATCTATGGTTCAGAGTCAGAACCACAAATAATGAATTCAAGCTCACCTGGATATTACAAGATTTGCTTATCAGTGGATTGATTAAATGTACTCATCAATTTAACTGCATAAAATCTTACATGTGTCGATGTGCATCTTGAATCTAGATCATAGATTGTCTTTATTGTTTTTATACAACAATTTCATGAATCATGCACACATGCGCTCGCACACACAGAGAGACACTCCACTCCTGTGGTGGAGAGTGTGACCCTTGCGCTCCCTGTCTTCCCCTGAAGGCATTGTGTGTGGTGTATCCCTTTGACTATTAATGCACCCAATTCAGTACGAGATAGGGTTTTGGAGGGTCATCTCCAACACAAACAACCACAACACACACACACACACACACACACACACTCTACCTGTCACTCACATGCACCAGTCTGCTCAGCGGACTGCTAATGCGTCAAAGACCCTCCCAAGCTTTATCCCCTCCCCCCTGCCCCCCTGCCTCAGCACACATGCACAGCCGTGCCCATGTAGCTTTGTTTGTTTAGCCTCTGCTAAACAAACAAAGCCATTTAAAACATGTACACTGTACTATGTTTTGACATATAATCTCAATAGGGAGGAGAAAGTCATTCTTATAAATGCTCAGGGAAGCCAATGATGAGAAGCAGCGCTGTGATAGGTGGCGCAGGACGCGGCAGTGTTTGGCTCTGTTTGACGTGTGTGTGTGTGTGTGTGTGTGGTGCTGCTTTAGATCTGCCCTGTTCTGAAGCCGCTCAGCTCCTCTGATGATGTTTTCCTTTTGGTCTCTTGTCATTTTACGCTAAGGAAGAAACCACACACGCCCACAGATACGGCTGTTACAGCAGCACACCTGCCTCTCCGACACACACGTGCACGCGCGCACACACGCACCTCAGATGTCTCCTAAGGCTGTCTTGTCAGTGGCGTTGTTGGTTGGGCTTGGGTAATTATATCGTTTTGAAGGCATGGGGACATTTTCTAGGGACGCTGCTCGATACATGTCTGGGAGCATTCTTGTGCTAATGAGTGGCTTGCATTCCTCTCTACGACACCTGGGGCAGACATTTACATTATGAGTGTGCCTTTAAAGCTATGGTCAGCTATTGCAAGATAAATGTAAGCCAATTAACATTTTGTCAAATACCTCCTCGCATTTCGCTAGCTTACCGTTATCTGTGCGTGTTGACAACATTTAGAAAACATAATCTGATACTTCTACAGAGCCCTGGTGCAAAAATAGGAAGTGGCGTACACCGCTCACATCAACAAAACCGTAGCGCTACGCTTTGCTTCACAACACATTTCTATGTGGGGACCACGGAGCAGCTTTTGATTTGAGCTGGAAGTTAGCAAGAATGACTGACTGCCTTTACGTTTAAGTCCTATCCACATTGCAATTCATGCTTATTACTGTATACAGTATGTAGCCTCCCTTTCCTAGCTTTCACTGCGTGCACTTGTAAATCATCTACACACCCCACCATTGCCACATATTGCTAAATATATCGTGTGTCCCGCCCTGGGGTGTCTTTGTGTGTAATTGTTTATCTTCCTTCCCCACCCACCATACAGATGTGTTTCCACTACACAAGATCTTCCACCTATGGGACACACTGCTGCTGGGTAATTCCTCCTTTCCCTTCTGTATTGGGGTTGCCATATTGCAGCAGCTCAGGGATCGTCTGTTGGAAAATGGCTTCAACGAGTGCATTCTCCTCTTTTCAGACTTACCAGGTGAGAACCATTTTCTCTCATTGTTAATATAATAATAATAAATAAAATAATAATAACAACAGAAATAATATAAAACAATGTTATATGTAATTGGAGTATCTAATTAATATTTTTGCTGGCCTAAATGCACTTGAAATACATTTATACCAGTACTACTGAGTGGTGAGTGATGGCCTGCTTTTCCCTGTGTTTCACACACGTACGGTGAGCTGGGGCTGAAATGTATGGTTCTCAGGGGCTGGGGCTATAACAACCAAGTTAGCATACCATTTTTTTCCCTTTACAAGTTCACCTTGTTATTTGCTGTGTGTCAGGGTACGGCCGTAGGGGGGGCGGAGACCCAAGCACAGACACAGAGGCAGGTAATGGCAGTGTGATCAGACGGGGTTTATTTACAACACAGATGGAATACCGCTGTTGGTTAGGGTCGTAGGGTTGCAGCGTGGCTAGCGCTGAAGACGAGTAGCAGCGTGGTAACGCTGGTGGCGGGTTG
>JAOEGT010064855.1:0-17024 GCA_025447795.1 Speoplatyrhinus poulsoni
TGTGTCTATAAATCCATGTGGCATGTCAGGTTACTATATTGTATATTTACATACAGTATTTAATACTATAGTACAGAGCACTTTAAAGCTTTGATAACAAAGGGAACAGAATTATGAGAGCTGCTTACTATATCGCAAATCGCAATCGCAATATTGGCCAAACTAATTTCAGTTATACTTTTGGATCAAATCGTGCACCCCTCTTGTTTTTTTTTTTTTTTTTTTGAAAGTACAGCCATTCACAAACCGTTTCAATGAATGGCTTCCCAGATGGACTCATGACAACAATTCCTCTGGCATGTCAGGTTAAGGCTAACTAACAATATTTGCCTTTTAGATGTCATTACCCAGCTATAGATGGCTGCTCTTGTGGGTTTCTGTTTACCTGACAAATCAGTTTATCTGACAAGTGTTCTTTCTGTTTGTTGCATGTAACTACATTTATACATTCTATGAGTAAATGTTCTCCAAAAGAATATATTTATTCTTATGACAACATTATAGCATGAAAGATGTACCAAGTAGGCCAACATGCCAAATATAGTTTAATAACGTTAATTTCAAAATATATGGGTGGCGATGTTTAAATATGATCACAACATTGATTCAACCCAACAGGTTCAAAGGATTATGTACAGTAGTTTGCAGATTGTACCTTAAGTACTAGAGTCTGAATGGGGTTCTTCTGTTATACAGTTTCTCTAGCCCTTTACAGGGCCTCAGTGCTAGAGTGCAGGCCTGCAGTGTGGGACAGAAAAAGGGAAAGATTGAACCCTGGAGGTCCACCTTTGATGGCTGGGAACGGAGACTGAGTGCAGACTGCAGAAGTCTTGTCAGCTATAAGAAAATACAGTTAAAGAGCACCTGTCTAAGCCATCGTCTGTGATGGGGTTTAATGGGGGGAGAAACCTTGATGTGCAACCTAGTGAGAAGAGAAACGATCAACACATTTTAAATGAAAACTGCCTTTTAATTAGGCAGAGGATTCATTAAATCTGCTTAGCAAGTAGAAAGGAGAACAATTGCTTACTTTCTTCTGAAGCACCTCGCCACATGCTTGAGGAAACAAACTTGAACAGAATGCAATAGAGGCGTACTTGTGTAGATTTAGCCTCTTAGGCTAACAAAGAGAAATGTTTGGGCTATGTCCTGAATAACGATGGCAAAATTTAGAGCAGGACTGCGTTGTGTGATCTTCAGTGGCTTGAAAATGGATTGTGTGAGCCATTAATTATTTAATGTCCATTACAAACACACAGTCATGAAATATTCATGTGTTCTCCTACTATTGTCCTTACTGGGTCCGTGTTTTTGAAATCAATAGCACCATCACTGTGCTTTTGTCACAAATTTAAATTAATTCTGGAAGGACTGTTTTGCTTTCTTTTGACAACATAGAAGACCACTTTTTTCTAAACTTTTTTTTTAGTTCCATTGCGCTTTCTCCATAAAGCTGTGGATTAAACATACTGAGCCATTTTATGTCCTTGAAAAAAACAGCAAATTCTTTCACCTGATTTAAGTTGGTCTGCATTTTCATCAGGTTATTTACATTGTGTATACAGTTTGCAACAGTTGTTGCTTTTGTTGCATAACAGACAAAACCACAATAACAAAATGGCCAATTAGAGAGAAACCTTTTAAATGTTTGCAGCAGAGGGAATTTTTAGTTGCACCTAAAATTATCCACCAGGCTTTTGCAACCTTAAGAGTGTTTGTATAAAACATGTCAAAAAATTATATGGAGGCATGGTAGATTACTGATTAGGGTGGTGGACTCAGCCTGGTATAACCACACCCAAAATTCACTGCGTAACTATGGTCTGGACATGCTCTATTGGGCATTGTGTGCAGTCATAGCATCCTAATAGACCTGTGCTTCATTTTGAAACTATTTCAGCAGCCTTCAACCGATCAGTGTTAGTATCGCTTCATCTAGCTCTACCACCTCAGCCACTGTTGAAATTACATGCAGCGAACGCTAATGCGATCAGGGTTTCCAGACTATAATCTATGTGGCCAGGTTAGGCCACTAAAAGGCTCTGGGTTTAGTCCCCAATTCGTTCAGCCAACATGTAAGCATAATTGAGAAGCAAGTCTAACCTCTTCTGTACCCCTCAACACCTTTGCATTTGTTGTAACTTAAGTAACTTTAGCTCAAACTGTCTGCCAAATTGCCTGATTTATATCTATGTTATTCCACTTAAATATCTAGACCAATTAAATAAGAATAATGATACGCCTTATTAATAGATCACTTTTCAAATTCACATACAAAGTGCTTTCACAAGGGCAAACATGATAAAATATACATGATACTAGGTACAAAAAATTAAAAACATAATATATAGGCTACTAATGAAATAAGGAGGCTTAATTCAAACAGTCCATTTAAATCCAGTATAGCACAGTCACTCCTCCATTTAAGAGGTCTTATTGTTTCTGTGGTCTACAGACCTTTGCTGTGGATGTCCCACATGTCTAGTTATAGTCCTCTTGCCATTCCCCTGCTGTCACTGTTGCCATGCGGCTACCGCATCATTGTTGTGTCCTGCCACCAGTCCTGGTATGCGGCTCCCATGTCATTCTGGAACTATCACCACTCTCTCTGACAAACGCTACTAATGGAAACGGCGGCAACACTGCGTAGACTCCATATTCGAAGGTTTTGGGAAGAATTGTGCTGAATCTCAATTTTTAGCACAATTATCAAGCGTATGTAGCTCTGTTAATGGGGCTGTAGCAGACCCCAGACAAATATTACTTTTAAATGTCCACTGTAATAACCATATTAAAGTTGAATTTAAACTAGATGAGTAAAATTGTAATTGTATGAGAAATAAAATTATGATAAAACTTTATTTTTTATTTTTAAATCTGCAATTTCTGTTTCTATCGAAATCTTAAGTATGCTATTGTCACAATGGTACAATATTTTGTATTGGCACAAATAACTCTACAAAATGTTTTTTATTAAATTCTCATGACATAATCCTCCGAAATATTTGGAAAGGCTCCAGCATGTTTTCTGACACAATGCTAAATTACATGCAATAAAAAAGAATACCGGATGGATAATTATTTCCCTTCAATCTGATACTTGTAGTACATTGTTTCTTGTAGGTGCTTTAAGATTATAATGCTTAGGCTAAAGGTAAAGTCAGCTATTGCAAACTAAATGTAAGATAATGCACTTTTTGTCACATTCAACAAATATCTCCTTGCATTTTGAAAATTATCATGTGATTAAAAGCATGCACACATCATGAGTTTATCTATTAGGCCTATAGGTTAGTTACATAAGTCTTTATGCACAGTAAATGTGCATGCATCATGACCGCAGAGTTAGTCAATTTAGCCTACAGATTAGATCTTGAAATATCAGACGGGACCTGTCGGGACCATAAAACTATATAAATAAAGTTTTCAGGTCGGGTCGGTCTCTATTTCTCACATATTTCACCAGGCACGCCGGGTTCGGGATGAATTTACTAATTGATACAAAAATTTGCAGCGTGATTAATAACCTATGCTACAATATAATATTTAGGCTGCATCTCTGTGCTTTGTGTATCATTACCTATGACAACTAGTGTATTTCCTTAACTCCTGGCTCAACAACATAGCGAAAACAACCTTTCTCTTTCTCTTTCGTTTCTCTTATTCTTTTTCTCACTATTCAGCAAGCTGTTCAATATACCATTTAGTAAGCTGCACTATCTAGAGTAGACTAAAGCTCTGTGCCGTCTGATACACATACATTTAGTCAGAAACATTGTATGTAGATTGTTGTTTGTCAAATTAGGAATTGATTACATTAAAATAGATTACTTTATCCAAAATCTATAATAATATTTACTATCTTAAGCCCTCTCTGAGAGCCTAGAGGGCCCTGACGGTTCCCCACTGCTACAGTCTATGGAAGGTGGGGGGGAATGATTGAAGTAGAATTGCACTGCAACCTCGCATCATTGTCTTAAGTTGTATAAAATTAAGACAAAGGTGGGGGGGGGGGGACAAACAAGTTTAGAACACGCCAGGAGTCGTATTCCACTGAGAGGAACCCTGTTCCCACCCTCTTTCTGCTCCAAGCACTTCTTGGCAGGCTCGGGCAGCAGGAATGTGAGGATGTGCTCCTATCTGCTGGCCTGGTCGGGTTATGCTGGGCCATGCTACGCTACGTTGTGCTACGCTACGCTAGGTTTACAGGGTTGGGCTGGAATGGCTGATTGTTGTTTCTGCAGCGGACGGAGGAAAGAGGCGCTGCTCCCTGGCGCCTCAACAAGGCATGGCTGCCGCTTCCTGTATGAGCCTCTGATGGCTACCAGATGGCGGGTGAAGAGGGAGGAGGGCTCCTCTTTTTGTGCCCCCCCCCCCCCGCACATTATTGCTTACAGTATGTGCCTATATATTCCTATACATTCTCCCCATTTAACTCAAACACTATGTACGCTGTTTGACCAAGGTGTCACAGGGGAGGTGGGAGGATGGTTAAACGATAACACTGAATAATACATTTTGTTAAAGACGTTCCCTTAACAGGCCGTGCATTATACACTGTACTCCCATAACGGTTTGACCATTGTGTACGTTTCTAGCTCAAGAATGTATTAATAGACTTAGATGGTGTAGTTGAGGATGCAGACTCTTTCTGTGGATCTCTGCCCACGATCAGGATTGATATGGAGCTCCATGTGACTCTGCTGTGGTTGTTGATATTGAAATAACTGCTAAGATAATGTAAGTTCGGCTTGCTTATTAATTTCTTCATTAGCTGATACCCAAGGTAACCACAATACACATTTATTGCTGGGTGTACATGTGCCTATGCAAAAACTGTTATCTAAATTAGTGTGATAATCTTGTTTTTTTATTTAAAATCTAGTTGGACTTGTTTCTAATATAAATGGCTTATATAGTGACTTAATTTAAGTATATCTGCACTAACTTTAAGAAATCTTATCAAGTGAATTTCACTTACTGCACTGGCAGTCAGTTGGCTTGTTTTAAGCGTTAGTAAGCTCATAACTAATGTATTTGCACTTACATTTGCAGTGGATAATTATGTTAGTACATTTAAAAAAATGATTTTAAGAGATCGCTAATATGAAGGAATATAAACCTGATATAAAGCTATGGGGTGCAATTGCACCCGCAAAGTCTTATGATTGAACTCTTCAAACCACTTCCTCTTTGTAGGCTGGTAATATTAATGTGTCACAATAAAACAAATATTTTGTGATATAAATGGGTGTTGTCATGTACCGAACAATACTGCTGCGAAGGTTATTTAAGATGATGTGTTGTGGTCAACTCTAATGTCTTGTGACCTCGGCCCTAAATCCTAACTAACCCAACTTGCATGCCTTTTATAAAATAAAACTGTAAATGTTTGAAGGCATTTTTGTGAGAAGGAACCAGTACAATTGTGACGGTCTCTGAACATGTACGTTATCAAACACACCCTTCACATACACAAGTATACGTAGCTGACATGTAAGCTTCGTGCTATGTGTGAGCTGACCCCAGTCTGCTCGGCCTTAATATAGCCTGCTGCTCTTTACTGTGTGGGGTGAATGTGCACGTCTCTCCCAGCCTGATGATTTAAGCGGGAGACTCAGACTGGTGTTCAGCCTGGAGACAAGCTGTGAAATGCCACCAGCACTGTGTCATTTCTCAGGCTGCTGTTACTGTCAGTCTCGCATGACAATGGCCCACTACCTGACGTGTAACTTTAATTTTCTAAATATGAAACACAATGTTATTTTTTAATTGTATCAGGTTCCACCCACGTCTACAAGTAAGGCCTATGTTTATGAATAATAGATGCATAGAATAATACTGCAGATGCACAATCTCTTTGCCATTCAAAGAGATTCCTCTTGCAGCCGCTGTCCTTGATTGTATGAAAGAGTTTCTCTGGTGGTGCTTGACATGTTTTGCATGGCCTGAAGCCAGAGGAGGACTAGATCACACACAGACACATTCTCTGATTCAGCAAAGGCCCTTTTTCAAGATGGTTTTGTTCCTGCATAGAACAAAACATATCTGCATAGAGGGTCTGGCAGAAGAGCACCCAGTGTCCAGTTGACGTTTGTACGTGTGTGTGGGCTTGCTCTCCCCATGACTTTCCTCATGACTTTCCTCTTTATGCATATCACTGATGTCTCTTGGACAGTTTTCTACCATCTTGTGGATTATCTGACAAGTATTGCTGGTTCAGCTCTGCTTCCCAGCCATAAACCAATGGCATTTGGATAGTTGCTGAGCAAACTTAACTCTGACTGAACTCAAGGTTAGTAATACAAGTTATTACGCTTTTCTATTTTGGAGTTGGCTTACAGATTTTTCTTTGCACCGAATACCTGCTTTGTTGTACATAGCCAGTATTAGTGTAGATGATTGCCAAGAGCAGCGATTGTTTTTACATTCAAAATTCAAATTCAGAAATGAGTGGTCTGGGAAATAAATGTAAACTCATGCAAACCATGATGTTAAAATATAAGGGTAATTGTCTTTATCATCAGGGGTGTAAGGTGTTTAACCAGAATAAGTAGTTTATTTGGAAATACTCAAGTAAAGTAAGTGTGTTTTTAACAGTTGAATAGCCTTATTGGGTGTTCAATCATATTCCGATGTTGTCAAGACTATTGTCAGACATGTCAAAATGGGACTGTCTTTATATTTGTTAATTTTTAAAGTAGTGATGACTAATTAAAACTAATTTCCTTCCACATGGCCAGGAAATGGCCATTCATTTACATTTACGGCATTTGGCATATACTTTTATCCAAAGCGACTTACATGTAGTACATTTGTCATTAGTTGGACAGGTCATACACCAGCAATTGTAAGCAACCTATATATATCATAATAGTTACAGTATTTTGTCTTCATGTCTATACCACATAAATATATAATTAAATCATCCAACAACGTTCCTAGTGGCCTGAATAATGTGTGTGTATTACTGCCTAATACTATAGTGCTAAGAGCAGAATATTATTATTTTTAGGGTAAAGTAGTAGGGTAAAGAGAAAAATAAACATTTTACTAAGAAACTTGAGTTAGCATTGAGTGCTAGGAGGTGGAGAGGTCGCTTGTCAAGGTGAATTGTGTAGAGGTTGCTTGTTGAGGTGAATTGTGAAGAGGTGTGTCTTGAGTCTCTTGCGGTAGATGGGTAATGTTTCAGCAGTCCTGAATGTTGCTGGCAGCTTGTTCCACCATTGTGTTGCCAGGACAGAGAACATTCGAGACTTCGATGACCGAGTCTTGAGACCTCGTAACGATGGCAGTGCCATCTGAGGTGGTGGTACGAAGTGCTCTTGTCGGGACCTGGAACCAGACTATTGCTTGTAGGTAGCTTGGGGCAGTTTTCTTTACTGACTTGTAGGCCAGTACCAGTATCTTCAACCAGATGCTAGCTGCAATGGGGAGCGAGTGAAGTTCTCGGAAGAGGGGGGTTAAATGGGAGAGCTTGGGTTGGTTGAATACCAGGCGGGCTGCGGCTGTCAACTCACAAACTCCTCTCAGACTATGCAAATGGACAGTAAACTTGGTTTATTAGACGTGTTGACTCTGGTAATTTTAGCTGGAATACATTCCCATTCTTTAAATAAAATAATCTCAGTAATTGGTTTGCATGTAATTCATATTTGGGAAACATTTAATGTTGATACAATTCTGTGACATGAGTTTTTGTCTTATCTGTGAAAGAAAAGGCTTCCAAAAAATAGTGAGATGTAAAGTAAGGTATTAAAAACTTAATTGATTCATTATTATTGTTGTTATTACTATTATTGTTAAATATTTTTTAAATAATGTGTGTGTAAAATAGTGTGTAAATATAATGTAGCGCTCACACAAGCTCCATTTCTCTGGGTGGTGCTAAGCTTAATGTTCTTTCCTACTCAATAGGCTAATAGCTATTGATTGATTGACCTGGTAGTTGCCAATGTGCGAGCAGTGTTGTGGTGCCAGAGGAAGGATGAAAAGGTCTCAGATAATTGCTTTCTCAGAAAAACAATAAAAGGTTTTTAATGCTGTTTTTGTGCTATTATTGCTTGTGCTATCTTTCCTATCTTGAGAACAGCTAAATACACGAATACATATGGCATTGTGATAACTCTCCATAGTGCATGCTGTTGCTAGCCTGTTATAGCATGACAGTCATTTCCATCACAGTTACTGGAAGACAACTGCTGTTGTGATTTTTGTATGAGTAAGTGGCCAGAATATACTTTATAGTTGATGAATAAAGCAATTTCTTAACTGAGTTTCAGGAAATAACACAATTTCACGGTATTATAGAAGGTTTAGGTCTTATGTCAGTCTTGCATTAGTACAAAATAACGTAAGCCACGCATAAATTCTTATTGTTGTTTTGCGCATGGTATGAAAGCTGTTGACGGGGGTGCGCTCCCATGCAAATGGTAACACTTGTCATGAGTGAGAACGGAAGAGACATTTAAAAGAAACTGCTGACATTGATTTAAAGCCGCTTGCGTAACAGTTGACTTTTGTGAAATATATTTGCATTGTTCTTTCCACTGTTGCTGTTGTCATTATTCAGAAAAAGTGAATCACCCTGCGAGTTTCTCACACAGTATGCGAGTTTCACACACGATACTTTTCACGCACGAGAGCTGCGGCGTGCCTGTACCTTGTGTAGCGTGGCTTGCTGTGTGACTGTGACCATCAAGAGCAGAGGTGTGTGTGTGTGTAATGGCTTCAGGGGGCCTGGCTGAGAATGGGGGTGTGTCTTCACTCTCCAGGTTGGCTCAGCAACAGGCCCAGACAGGCTTGGCACCGCACCTTGCTTTACAGGACACCAAATTCTAGATGGATCGACTAAAGGCAGATTACTAAATAGCTTGGTTAGTCATTTAATTAATAGGGTTCTAGATGAAGCTACTACTTTTAGTTTGAATGATTTTAGTTAATTGTGATGTATGTGCAGAAAGTAGGTTTCACCAGCTTAAGCTTTGTTGAGGGACCTGATTTTTGCAGTTGTGAGTGCATCGTATGGCTGGCCAGTAAATGACTATATCTCCAGTCCATTTCCTTATCTTGACACATGTGGTTTCAGGCCATTTCCTGGTGGATGGTCTCCTTCCCCTTTGCCATTAAATGGCTAATTAAATCAGGCGTAAGTCAACCTCTCACTGACCAGCAAATGTGATTTGGCATCATTTTAGACTTTGATTGGGTTAGTCTGCTTCTTCAGCCCACAATATATAGAGAGGGTTAGGGTTCACGCTCTTCTTCCTCTGTTTTTGCACACAGTGAGAATGGAGAAAATTAAACCTATTAATATTTTATGATTAGCAAATGAATTGAAGATCTGTAGCATGTTTTATTATGTATGTAGAGCATGGCAAAAATATTTTGGCCCTCATTGTATTTCTTTTGGCTTCTATTTAACATGTGATACTTATTCATACACACACAGATGCTTGCTGGGTCTCACTGTGGTATAAGTCATTATTGTAGACTTCAGTTGAACGGTCCCCAGTAGGAGGCAGTGGGACAGCTAGCTAGTCTGCCGCTCAGCCCACAACCTTCTGTAGTGTGAAACACACTCGGCTACACTTACCACTGCATACAGTAGCTCTCCTAAAGCAGGCCTTCTTTCAAATGTAGAACTTACTAATACGCAAAATGCTTACAGTATTTCTACAGTAATCTATATTTCTTATTATTCTAATTATTTTGCTCCCATACTTGGTTATAGTGTCTTAGAGACTGATTAATAACATGGGATTGGTTCAAATGCTCAATGCATGCTGGGAGTGGAAACGTGGAATGGAGCTCCTCAGCATGCTGGCTTCTCCTACTGAGGGGAAGGGTGGTATTTTTGGTCCTAGCCATCTTTTAGCCTGGTCTAACATAGGTGCGCTGTGCTGAGGTGGGCAGTTGCTGCCAAGGGGAGGTGGTGTTATTTTCAGTCCATTGTGTCTACTTCCTGTCGGTCAGGGGTTATTGGAGCAGGGTGTTGCAGACTCGACGGAGGGAAGACGAGTGGAGGGAAGTCAGCTGGATAGGCAGAAAAGTCAGCAGCTAGTCAGCAGCTAGCTTGCTTTGTTTCTCCCGCTACGCTGCGGTCATGGTCCGGCTTGGATTCTTCAGAACCAGGTAAAGAAACATAGAAACCTCGTCCTTTTGGTTGCTTGAAAGCTCACTTAACAAGTGTACTTGGCTCTGAAGCATTGAGGCGTCTGAAGCGTTTTTATTGCAAAAAGAGCCAACTATTGGAAAGTTGTGTGTTTCATCTGTTTTTGGAGATTTGTATTTTTTTTATTTTTAGCTGCCATTGCACACAGTAAACATGGTTCCTAACATGGAAGACGAAGAAGTTTGCTGTCTCTTATGTAACATTAGCACTCTTGGCGCTAATTGATCTGAGCCCAACGTGTCAATCTTTAGAGCCTTAGCTGATATTCCAAAGTGCAAAACACAATAATTGTGTGAGAATAATCTGTCTATCATAACTATCATAACATGTTGCACAATCTGAAATATAATGATGTATCTGTGATTTACAAGTGAATGCTGAAGGGTGAGATGTATTCTACTGTATAGCTAATGATTGGCTTGATCACAGTGGTTAGTCACATTTTGCCGTGGGGAAAATTAAGATGTTACAGCATTCAAAATTAAGATGTTACAGTTTGTTTACTTCCTTTTTTGTGCTTTACATTGTAGGACACCAATATATTAACCTGACATGACAGATGAATTGTTGTCACAACCATCTGGCAAGCTGTACATTGAAACGGTTTGTAAAGGGCAGGTACTTTAAAAAAAAATACTTGGCAGGTGATTGATTGGATTAACCATCTGGTAGTTTTCACTGTCGGCAAACCTAAACCATGCCCATATAGCTATCAATACGACTGATTGTTGAAGTTCAGTTGCTTCTCAGACACATTCAAAATGATTCCTAGGCTTTCCAGACGGAAAGACAATCCTGATCTCGCAAGGGTACCAATATATCCTAGTTCATTAAAAGTTCCTCTGTATGACTTTCTAACACTAGATGTCGCAGTAAGTGCACCTGCCTCTTCAACAAAAACAAATGCTTTGTGGCCCAAACTAACACACATAGACAGCCGGCCTGGATATGAAAAAGAAAAACAGAAGAGCTTGGATTACAACACGCATGGGGTTGAGATTTCATTCTCTGCAGATGATGCAATTACTCTACTATACACATAAAATTGTTGTTTGCTGCTATATTGTTTTAAAACATCGCATTGAGCACTTTCTAAATATTTTTATGCACAATTTTTGTGAGGCCTCCCAAAACTAAGCATAATTAGCAAGAAAAAAGAAGGCTTATTCACCTCTCTGCCTAACGTTAATGGTTGCTGTCTTGCTGAGCAGGAGTGTTGTCTACTCATTCATGTATGTGATAGTTGTTCAGTACAACTTCTCAGAAATGTCTGCACAAACGAGTATTGTATAAGGCTTGGTTTTATTGCCTTCTGGGTTGTAATGCTGCTTTGTGAAACATTTAAGTAAAGTTCCTTCATATTAAGCCACATTTTGTCCAGCACAATTTCAGAGGGCACTTTCCTTATGAAGAAATTCATTAATGTTTACAGCTTTTTGCAACCAAAACACAACCAAAACTAGGTTATTATACAGAACGTCAATTGCTCACTGCTTGAGATTATTTCCTGCAAATCCTGTTGATTTTGCTAAGGCTGTGAGATCACTTGTGTCATCCCTATGCATATTTCAGGGGAGTCTATTCAGGATTCCCTTTGAGAAGTAGAGGAAGGACATCCCTAGAACCTTCATCTCTCTGCACAGAGGTCTGAACCAAACACAGGCCTTTTCGTGTGCCTTGTGCGACATTGAGCTAAATTATGGATTACTGTTCAGCACATGGGAGTCTAAAGTTAGCCTGTGACAGACTCCCAAACACAACCACAGTGACAAAAGGAGGCAAAACAGGAAATCTTTTATACCAGCGTGTGTGTTGGGAACAGATGACCAGGAAGATAAAAAGCGCTAACAAAGTGGAAACTTCCACCGAGGGATGTTTTTTTTTTTGCCGTGTATGTGTTTTTCTTGCTTGTTTTTTTTTCTTCACAAAGACCCTGTTTCCTGGAAAACATCGCGAGAGGTAGTTATGAAACACTTTGTATAGCCTGCTCCATACTGTATATATAACCACACGGTATCTGTGCTTCCTTCGTCATAGCCGGTGCAAGGCCGTGTTAATGTGTAAGCGTGCTGAAGTTAATGCTTTATCCTGACACCGGAGGTCAAGTCCGACCCCAAGTTGCGGCTGTCTGAAATACTTTATTTCGGCTTAAAGTGAAAGGGTGGAGGGCATTGTTGTTTTTTTGTTATTCCAGGTAGTATTGCATCTTGCTGAGTGAGGAAAGCTAACCTATCCACTAAAATAGGCTGTTTTGGTTTGTTTCTCTCCGTCCCCTTCCTCCGTCCCCCACGTGCACTGACTGCTTGTCTGGACCAATGACGCTAAATGACCACTAAAAGCTTGGCCACGCCCCTTAAGGTGCAGTGAAGACGACGTCGGAGGCAGTGAATAGACACAGTATACACAGTGCTGCACCTTGGCCATCGGCATACTACAAGAAACGGTGGATCGTTAGACCTGGAACAGTGTTGTGTGTGTGTGTGTGTGTGTGTGTGTGTCTGAACATCCCTCAATGGGCATAATGCATGCTCCTCAGCACTCTGGTAAGAACCACTGCTTTGATATCTAAACTTCATGTCACCCGTAATTATACATCTACCAATGTGATAGTATCGTAAAATGATGGTAAGAACTTGGGTTCTTGGTTCAGCATATTCTTAAGCATTATATTGTTATAATGAAGAAAAGTGATAGCGTAAGAATGCCTGTAGTGTTCAGTTTGACTGCGCTTCGTGAGAACGTTGTGCACTGTTTGCAGAGATAGCAGAACAACCACCAAGGTTTGTGTTTCTTAGCCAGTCACACAGACCGTAGGAGCTGGGGTCTGATGGCGCCTGGCGGGGTGTGAATTTCACAGCTGCACATAAAAGCAAAGGAGCCGTGGGATGGTCAACAGAGGGCGGGACGCAAGCAAGTTGGGTAGGGAGGGAGGTGGCTTGTTTTGATTCTAGGTGGACTGTGTGGGGATCAATACGGTAAGAATACACTGACAAAGGCAACCTGTATAGAATCTGCTACTATAACAGTAGAGGCACTCCTGGAAACTGAATAAGTAACTTTAGGTAAGAATGACTTTTTAAATGACTACGAATCATTCTTCCATAAACAGTATAGAAACAAAATAATATAAATCCGTAATAACTGCTTTTATTACTGATCTTCTATATGCAAAAGTTTTATGGCACACTGCCTTAAGACTATACAGCAGATGCCGGACTGTTGGTTTATTTAAGGTTTCAGCTGGGCAAACGGGGCTGCCCTGCATTTGTTATAAAGCACGAGTATGGCTGGTAGCTTTGGCGTGCGCATGCAGTGCATTCTATGTTTTGTAGGCTCCTGACCTTGAGGTCTAAGGAATCAGTTGAGGTTTAGATGTTTCCTTTACTGATCTGTGTAGGAAGATGGGGTCCCATTGTGCACAGAGCAACGATGTAGATATCTGAGTGTGGACAAAGACGGGCTCTTGTTTTCTCTTGGATGGGAAAAAGAAAAGGAGAGGTCAGCGTTCACGTGGGAGCAGCACTACATGTGGAGATGGATGAACCTCGGGAATTGTAAATTGTACGGCTGTTGCTGGGATGAGCACAGATTTCAATAGGAACACTCAATACAGTGCCTTCCTACACATGTGCACACACACACTTGTGTATCTGTCTGTGTGGCCCTATCTATTGTTTTTACACTGACCCTTTGTCTCTTTGCAATGTTTCTCTGCTGTCTTTGGCACCATATCATCTAATGTGCTAACAGAAACAGACATGTTCCTCTATAAAAGGCTGTATTAAGACCATCAACCTCTGAGAACTGTTTTTCCTGGGTTTAGTACTTTTACAACTTGGCATGTATTTACACGAGATTGCTCTAGATGTATTTATTTTTTGCCCATAGAGTGAGACCACATGTAAATGTTAGCAGCATTGGACAACATAACTGTGTTGTGTTGTCATTGCTTTGCTTTAGACCAAAACCGACATCAAGAGTGGTTTGAGTTACAGAAGCAGCGACGGTTGAACAGTAAATACCTCTGTCAATATGCCGAAAGGTGCAGTCTACAGAGCTCTCATGCATGACTTGGCTTTCTGAGGGCTGCCTGGCAACACCACTGTTCCGTGTGCTACGACGCTCATTATAGCACAACACACTGAACACACAAAAACAAACACACACACACACACACACACACACACACATGAAGTTCATAAGCCACTGTGCTGTTAGGGTAATGAAAACTTAACATGTATGCAAAGTGTGTGGTAAGTAAACCTCTGAGCAACGCTACAATATGAAGCGATTTTCCCAATCTGGTTTGAAGCAATGGAAGAGCGGACCTCTTCTATCGAGTGTGCCGTTGGGAATCGTGGAAGTTAACTCTGCACACTAAAAATATAACGGAAACTAGTCTGAGTAATGTGACATTCACTGAAAGCATGTTTAGAACATCAATAGACAGTTCAACCTTAAAGTTGGAGTTATCCTGGAGAAAGATCGTCGATCAAAACAAACATTATTTCCTTCAATGCCATAGGCTGCCCCTCAGAAGCTCCGCCCCCACACTGGACATGGCCAAGACTAGAATAGTGTTCTGTGGTGCGGTTTGCACCACGTTGTTTGTGTTCTTATTTACAGAGCCTGTGTAGAAACACCAGATTATTCTTTCAGTTCGTGCGCACAAATAATTTGCAGATAGCGGATCGTGTCGCTGAATTTAATGAAAAAGTGTATTCGCTTGCAAGTCACTGGCATCATCTTTTTAATGTGTGTGTGTGTGTGTGTAACGGCAATGCATAGTGAAACAGTTGTAGAGCACTCTCCATCAGCTGAAGTATGTATGTGGGAGTGCACACACCCACTATAAGTATATCCAAACACATTTTTACACACACACACACTCACTCCATTACATCTGTCCCTCCCCTTCTGATTCAGCAGTGACAGTTAAGAAAGGTCTGGAACTACCTGATTGTATAGAGCAGGAAGTGTAGGGAGAGGTCACCAACTGCAGACCCCCACACACACTGCTGTGCGTGATAAAGGCAGGAGCCAAACAACACGCTCGCTGGTTAGATGCTCCAGGTTCTTGTGGAAACCCACCCTACAAGGTGCATTTACTAATTTTAACTTAACTGTTTATTATTAATATTATGAATGGCTATCAAGTGGAATGTTTTTACCTGGTTGCTCACCTGAGGCGGGGAGACTATATTACGATGTGCAGAATATGTCTCTATTAGAAACACTAGTGAAGAGTAGGCAGGCTGAGATGCTTGACTTTACTTGTAGTGAGAAAAGTATAGTGTGTGTGGATGCATATGTATGCTAAGGTAGACTCTACCAGCCAGTGACCCTACTGTAAGCATCTGTTTGTTGAATTGATTTGGTGGTCAGTGTTGGGTCTACTTAGCAGCCTACATTTGGTGGTAGCTTCTGAAATGCTGCGGTACTGATGTTTGAGTGCTCTCTCCATGGCATTTCAGTTGTGATTATCTGGGGAGAAGACTAATCCATTACTCCACTTACATGTAAAAAAAAAAAAAAAACTAGACAACCTGTTTCAGGTTACATTTAGTCTCTCACTTGCATGTTGTTTCCCACAATTATCAATTTTTCTGGATGCGTGGGCAACTTTTTAGTGAAATGGCATGTAGACAGCTACCAATATACAGACATGCCCTCAATATATTCCTTCTCTCTTCAACATGCACCTGAGTCTCTGCCTGTATGTTTGTGGAGCTGCTCTCGTTGGGACCCGTCGAGGCGCATCCGCCCAGAGTCAGCAGCTAACACCTTGGTGGATTCCACTGTTAGTCTGACGTCACATGTGCTGCTTATCTTTTTCCTTTGTCGGTTATATAAAGTCATATAATATCCTGTAGGAGAATTGCGTCAATCGCCAAAGTAAGGTCTGTGCATAACACTTCCAAAAAACGAGCACAAATGTGCCAATTTTTATCGTTGCCTTGCTCGAGTACACAAACAAATCATGGCTAAAAGCTTCAAGATGCCCGTGTGCCAGGTTGTTTACAGTTAAAGTTTGTAATCTAACAATTTACATATGTTAGATAGGTTAGAGGGAAGTTTTGTTTATACATGGTACACATCTTAAGTACAGAACAATTCATCAATCTTTTCATAGGTATACGTTGGAAGGGTATAAGTATTTCGCTATGGACCCTGCATGTCTGACGTGTGTATGTTGACCATGGATGGAAGTTTCCCGCCAGCAAGCAGTGTGGATGACGTTAATTGAGCTGTTGCATTCAGCCAAAGGCCACACTCCCTTAGTTGCATGTTAACCACCCTCCACACAACTCATGTTGGCTCTTTTGAGCTCAAGGGTGTAAAAATAGCCATTTAGCAAGAATCCCAGACATGCCCCTGTAACAAAGACCGATTTATACAAGTTGCTGCCATAAGCATAGAGGACCTTTTGTGCCTTCCTTTTTTCCCTCTCTCTAGACTTCGTCACCAAGGACATGAGCGCCAAAACCTGACGTTCTCTGTCAGAAGCTTTTTAAAAAAGGCGTTGTTCAGGGCAGTCTTAGCGCCCTGATTGCGAAGTTGGAAAAGCATGATTCTTAAAATATTGCATATTTGTTAATGGGCTGCACGTTTCTTGATGCGTCACCTAGTTTTTGTATCCTAAATACATTTTTAGTGTCACTTCAGGACATGGCAAACCTTTTGCATGATCTTCTGATATATATTTTCAATCACAAACTGTTCATCCAGGTTAATTGTTCCACTCATTCTCTTTTTGATTAAAGGTGTGTGTGTGTATATCTATCTATCTATCTATCTATCTATCTATCTATCTATCTATCTATCTATCTATCTATCTATCTATCTGTCT
>JAOEGT010064866.1:0-32855 GCA_025447795.1 Speoplatyrhinus poulsoni
AGCCTTTTTTAATACAAAAATTTTATTATTTTTTCAATTATTTTTATATTTATTTAATTATTTATACTTTTATTTATGTATTTATACTTTTATATATATATATTTGTTTTTTATTATTATGGCAGTCCTGGTCCTCCATAGTGAGCAGGATGCCAATTCCCATTCTACTATATCAGATTGTTCTACTACCATAGCAAAAAATAATAGTTTTGGATGTATAATTAATATCGCCGGATTACCTTAAAAATTATAATAAAAATAGCCCAATGAGAGAGAAACAATTTAACCCCGTGTATAGACCGCACCCGAGTATTAGCCGCAGAGCTGCCGACAGTTTACATAATCAATGTATTAACCACGGTTAATAGCCTGGATATTACGGTATTGCTGGAATTTTATTACATTTCAATTATATTTCAAATGGCGTTCTTTAATTAATTATTATTGATTATTGAAACTATATGTAGGGATGGCCGATATCACAGATTTTCTTTTTGATCTGAAACCAATACTAATCCCGATAATACCTCTATTTAAAAAAAAAAAAATGTAGTTACATAAAAAAATGTAAATACTTGTGATTTAAAGAGTGAACATAGATAAAGGTGCTATTTAAAAATATGTTTTAAATGACATATTAGATTAAACAACAAAACAAAAAATAATTAAAGATGATAGAAAAAAGAATCGAACTCATGCTGATATAGCTCAAAATCTATTTTGTTGTCTGACTGACTGACAGCATATGTTTATCCTTATTGCCTTTATATAAGATATGGGGAGTAGTGAGAGAAGGTCACCAGATCATTAAGCAATAAGCAGTAAAAGTAATTCATATTAATTACTAATTAAAAAAAAAAAATACTTTAAAATAAAAATGGCATGGCATAGCTTCACATACCAAATCGAAGGTGTGTACAGTACCTTCCCAATACCTTTATTCTAATTCCGGAATGGTGGTCCAGTTGTAAAAGGTGTAGATTCAGTAGGAGTATTGGAAGGCTGTCTTAAATTACAGCCAAACAGATTAGCGCCTATCATTCCCTTTACAGCAGCATGCTTACTGTCTTGGCAAACAGACAAATTTGTACTGAAGAGCTAAAGTCTAGACCGGCTTGATGGAAAGGATTCTGAGGAAACTGATGTCCTTTTTGGGAGGTTCAGAGTCACCAAGAACCTATATATTGTACCTCAAATAAACCACAAAGGTTAAGAATGTAGTAATTTTTTAGTCTGTGCTGAACCTTCGCCCAAGGGCGTAGGTTTGGTTTGAACATAGGGACAACTTTCAGCATTTAGCCTAGAATTTCGATGTCTCTCAGACTATCAGACTTCATAACAATTCAGCAGAATTGTATCACATCAGAAAAGGTATGTTTGGATTACAGTATGCACTACTGTAGTAGAATCTCAAATTCATGAGGCTCCAAAATAAGTAAATTAATCACCAGACTTCCAATATATTCCATATTGCGCCGGATGCTGTTGTTAAGTTGTAAAGGGGCGAGGGGGCTACTGACTTCAGGGTTTCCTGACTTTAAATTTAAAGACATAATGTTGATTAAGGTATTGTTTGATGACAGGCAGAGATGCTAGTGCGACATTTTGTTTTATTTGAATCCAGACTAACTAATTGACTAACTAATAAACTAACTAACTACGTAATTTACTTTGGGCCAATGCACGTTCTGTCATAGACCGTTCAATGTCTTTATTCTCAACATCGTCAATGTAAATACGAAGTTCTCTCTGCATCATTTACAAATCTATCATCCTGGAAAGTCAATAAAGGGAGAAAAACAGCAGCATTAGGCAGCTAAGCACTGTGATGTGCTGAAGCCCACAGACATCTGTTTCACACCTGTGTATCTATCTATCTCCACGGCCCCTGATGGCTCCAACCAGCTGCTGCAGCCACATTAAAATCAATTCAACCAACCAAAGGTGCTTTTTCATGCCTTTCTTTCACAGGGAAAGAGAGAGAGAGAGAGAGAGAGAGAGAGAGAGATGGTAGGAATTGGGGGTAATAAGGCAGCACAGGTTTGTTTTCCGGCTACTTAAATGCATACTTCACGATACGTTTCTTTTATCACGCTTGCATTTGCAACCGCCGTGCCACACAAATGTTGTTCTGGATTCAATCTCTAGGGAGGCTCGCTTTCCTCTCTACTCCTCTGTGTACCACAACACAATCGAGGTGTGTACCTCGACAATTCACTGGAGACAAGCAGAAATGCGAGACAAAGGGAGCGCTTTAGAGTGATGGGGATGGGGCGAGTGAGATCAATTGTTTTATCTAACACCCCGATATCGTTATAGCTGCTGAGGCGTCTGTGGTGAGGTGTGGAGGAACGAATGACTGCCCCCCCACCTTCTCAATGTGGGATGAAGGCAAGGAGAGAGAGAGAGGGAGAGAGATAGAGAGAGATAGAGAGAGGGGGAGAGTAGAGCTGTGTTGTAGACTACAGGGGATGCTGGATCATAAGGAGCAGTGATGACGGTAGAGGGTCAGGGGGTGTGAGGAGGTGGAAGGAGGAGGCGTGAAACGCCTGGCAGCTTCCAGTGGTTCTCGCTGAATCTGCATCCTTCCATATGGATATAATGGTATTCTGCATTGAAGCCATGGTGCAGTGTGAACCGGTCCTTATTTCTTGCTTGTTAGAGTGAGCTCACACACACACACACACACACAGCTACACTCATGAAATAGGCAGGGGCAGGCACATTGACTATAGAGCTCATGGCTTAGCACTCCATACCTCAAGCTGCTCACACACACATGGGTACACACATGAGCAGAATTAACACACAAGCGCACTGCTTTGAAACTGTATTTCTTTGGGCATGCTTTCCCTACAGGCCCGGGGGCGATGTCCAATGATGAATTCCTTCTCTTCTGTATCTGGCACACTGGGAGAAATAATGGTGCCTATACGCAGGCAAAGGGTTAAAAACCTTGTCAGCCATTCATACCCATTCACTCAAATCCCCCACAGTCCTTGCTGCAAACTGGCCTACTACCTGAATGGTAATAGCTTTTTGGGGGTGCTGCGATGGCCCATTGCATGTCCCTGATGACTACAACGTTGCTGAAAGTATCTCGCGCCATCCTGCATCCTGCCCAAGCTGTTGGGAGTGAATCAGTAAAGGATCTGCAGCGGCAGGGGTTCAGAGTTATAAGGAGTAGCTTTCATAATCCCAGCATGTACATAATTCAGCACTTATGTTGGAGGATGTCTTTGTCTTGTCATGGTGGTGATTCAGCTCCAGAGCTTTGGACTCTCCTCAATGCGTTGTATTAAACGTTTCTGTTGTAAGGCAATAGAGAGGAAAGATAGTGACAATAATTTATCTCTGGTGGAAAATGCTGTATCTATGTTGTTATGGTGTACGGCTCTGGTTGTGATTCGTCATTTTAGTTGAACTGAGTTGACTGAATGTTGATTTCCAACACTTTTAAACGTTAAAAATAATACAATTTATACATTAAATTTGAGACTCAAATTAAAAAAAGACATTAATTGCAGTGTTAATATTCAGCCAGGCATTACAATTTGTGAAGATTAAATCTACATTTACATATGAAAATGTCAGAATATGTATTATATTCACATTGAATCGTGTTCCTATGGAGAAAGAAAAGCATAGGGCAAAATAAGATTGGGAAAATCAAATTCTTTCTACAAACAAAGCAATTCCCCAAATAATCAAAATGCAAAGACATGTAATTTACATCTCCGGGAAGCAAGCAATCAAAAACAAATAATGGCCACATTACTCATGTTTAGGAGCCGTGATAAACGAAAACATTGCTATTACAACCTCCCCCCCCACACACACACACACTCACATTCCCCCCTCTCCCCTCCCAAAACAGACAGAATAATAAATGTGTTTATAGCAAGGACAGTGCAATCTCTCCTAATGGACCTTGTGCGTGATTGTACGTTGGTGTATACCAGGGTCACAGTGAACCAGAGATTCCACTCCAGTGAACCTCTAGGGGACAATTAGACACGGGTTAAATTCCCAGCACAACCGAATGTTGACCATTCATGGACTTACAGTACATTAGTGTCATTCGATAGGGAACCTTTGCGCAAACACACACACGCACACATGCACGCACGCACACACAATACTGTATGTAGATGTGCGTTCCCTAGCTTATACAGTATTTACCTCTCAGTTACTCACTGTGGTGAGCCTGACAAGCACTGCATTTCCTGCTAATTCCCCCAGTGCACTCCTTCAAGCCAGTCTCATTTCACACCATAGCCACTCAGGTCCCCACGCCCTCCCCTTCAACCCACTCTCTCCATCTGATATTCTCCCGAATGCCGTCCCATGTCTCCTCCACCTCCGCATCAATTTCTGCTGCTGTTGAATTCCGACGCCTGTTCCTTAGGCCTACACGTCTGTCTCTACCTGTCTGGCATCGAGGAAGCATGAGACAGGCTTATTAGACCTTCAATATCTCTCCTCACTTCTGTTGGGTTTCTGTTGCTGCGTCAGACACATTTAAACACTGATAAGTTGCTGCTAACTTCGCTCGATGTCAACGCCCCTTTGCAGCAATCTGCTAACTTGCTATCAAAGAGTTTATCGCTTTCTCGCACTGTCACTAAAGTGAGACGGAGGTTGGCAACGGTCGCTTCATTCGCCGGCTCCTCTTTAATGTTCCCCATAACTCACTTCCTGCTTTCCACTTCGTACTCCCTGACATAATGTCACTTTGTCCTCGCACCGCAGCAATCGTACAACTTGCCTGTGTCAGACCTCCTCCACCAATTTCTCCTGAAGGTATAACCTCCTCATAACCTCTCTAGGCCATTAAGAGATTGTTTCCCGTTCCGTTTCCTCCGGCCAGTATCTGACTATGTGCAGGTGATTTTGCTTATTCAACCTTCTGTCAGATTTATCTAAATCATATTTGGTGCAATAATTATCGCCCAAAAAAAGAGCAGAATTGAAGGACAGAGAATCATGTGAACAAATAGTGTGTGGGATTACATGGTGAAAGGACAGAGAGCTCATTCTCGCTAATTCTCCCCATGCAGGTGTTAAGCATGTGGTGCACACAGTGTTGCGTCATGTTATGCGGTTAAGAAGCTAATTGTGTCCTGTGCTACATCATACTGTAGATGTCTTACATGTCACGAATCAGTATTTTCCAAAACTCCGTAATTATCCCACATGCTAAATGTCGGATTTGAGGAATATAGCTTCATGCGAGCAAATTCCCATATGGGAAGTATTGTAACTCTCTCATCCTGAACACTGTCCCGTGACTCATTCAGCACACCACAACCTGCCTGACTGTGTGTGTGTGTGTGTGTGTGTGTGTTCAGCCTCACTAGATTATGTCCTTCTCCTACACGTGCTGTTCTGGCTGCCCGTGGCCATTACTTGTATCAAACTCAAAACCCTGGCATGGCTGTGTGAAGCTCCAAAAACCATCTGCATCCACATACCTCCAGGCTACAGTCCAGCTGCACATGCCAGCCTGTCCTCCGCATTATGCCACCGCTGTCCACTTAGCTCTCCCTTCCTGTAGTCTGCCTAATTGGCAGAGCCCATTTTCACTCTTCTCCATTCAACGTTGGGGCCAGCATTCCCCTAGTCCATTGTAGACTCTTCTCTCTTACGCCTATTTTCAAAACAGTAACCTACTGTAACTCTGTGCAGAATCATATTATTCCTCCATAATCACTCGCTACACAACAGTAAGTCAAAGAAAAGGTATTTTCTATATATGTAGCTCTCCTTTTGTATACTTTCTTATAGCCTAATTACACTCTTAAATTATTAATGTATAGGCTACTTTCTGTGTTGTGTACTGTAAGTGCTTGTCTTAATATATCAATTTAAGATACTGAAACTGCCATTGTGACATACTAAGTTATGGCATGGAAGAACAAATAGAACTACTGTATATTGTCACTTTCCCTGGGTCATTCAAAGCATTTAGATGGGCAAGGTATAACAATGAATATGATAATCTCTGGTGAGGTAAACAGTTTACCTACAACAGAGTTTGGAATAGCTGGTCACATGACGTGGTCTTCAACGCTATTGGTGCAAAACATTTAGTAGCTAGCTATCGTATGTTGCAGGTAACATACAATTATCAGCCGCCCAGTATGCAAATATGAATATATAAGTGGAATGAGTGAGACAACAAACAAATGCATTTAGTTGTCTAATATTCAATGAATAAAAACTTGTAGGGCAAACAATTATCCATACATCTGGAGAATACCCTTCTCCAGATACAGGCTGAAGCACACTGTCGGGGGGAGAGTGCTGTCCTTGGCTGGAGATAGAGCAGCTCGGCCTGGCTCTCCAGGACAGCCGGGTGAAAACTCAACAGACATCTGAGGAGAGCTGGTGACTGAGGGCCAGCGTGGAAGTCAGTGAGGGAGCTAAAGCCCCGACACCCCTTCATCTCAGGGGAGCAGGCCGAGAGGCAGAGCCAAGTAAGGCTTGCAAGAGCAAGAGCGCCACCACCAAGACCGTAGAGGCCAAGGTCCAGACCCAGATCAGCCTGTGTGAATCCCAGCAGGCCAGGCAGCAGGGGAGGCGTTCTTTCCGATGTCTTCCTGCAGGGGGAGCTAAAGTCCGTCAGACACAGAAGGAGGTACATGGGAAGCAGCGCTGCACTCAAGAGGCCACTGTCGGTGTCCTGCAAGACTCGCTTGTCCAGCTGGTGGGGATCCAGGGAGCCCATTGTCCAGAGGTGGCACCTCAGATGTCTCCTGTTGCTCAGTGGATGGATGCCACCTCTCAGACAGCAGCTGCAGAGCAGTATTATAAAGACAGAAAAGGCTCCAGTCTCCAGCGATGTTTCACAAATGTCATCAATTTCTTCCTGAGGAAGCCATCAGGATATTAACACGCGCGTCACCCTCCTATCAACACCTTGCTCCACCCCCGCCCAAAACTTGTGACCTCAGCACAGTTGCAGAGGCCGTCCTTCTTTCACCGGCTACTTCCTTGCGTATAAAGTAGAAGAACAAACCAGCAACTCAAGTTATCATCATATATTAAAACATGTAGCACACATACAGAATTTGCTGCTGAAATAATTTCTAATTACTGACCCTTGATGGTGGTAAATCAATGGAATGGTCACATGTATTGATTATTAAGTTCAACAGCATGGAGAATAAGTAAGACATTAATTCAGATCACACAACCATGCAGTCTTCCCACTAGTCTGGAATACACAAGGCACAGAGAAAGCCAATTACATTGATCCAAGTTGTGAAGGAAGAAAGTCGTATCCCTTGAGACGAGACCAAACTTGTTACCTCACAGGCTTAGGCATTCATCCTCAGTAGTCTGAGCACATTTCTTGAGACAGGCATACATGTATTACAGCGATTCTGTCCCCCCACCAATAGTTATTGGACATCAACAATAATGTCAAAGATTAAATACATTGCTTCTGCCAACATTATTACACAGGACAGAACAGGGCAACAGACCTAATAAATGTAACAAATGTATTTTCTGTTATGTAGTGCCTACATACAGTAACTGAGGGCTTGGCAGCAAGACAGCAGGAAGTTGAAAGCCCTAGAGTTATTGGCAGATACCCTGCTATGTTTATGGTCTACGGTGCTTTTAGGATGGGCACTCCAACTGACAAGATGATGCGTTGCACATGGGGCTTTTAGGTGTCAACACACAATCGAAAACACAAGCATACAATCGTAGAAAGCCTTGGGGCCCTGAACTTTGTACACCAGCGTCAGATGAGATCAATGCCTTCCAACAGAGAGAGTTAAGATTACATAGGAAGGATGTGGTCCACATGTGCATACAAATTTGGGCACCTTGGTATCACAGTTACGCACATTCACACACACTATGTATGCACCATAAAGCATTATATTGCTTTATATACAGTATGAATATATACAGTATGTATTAAAACTCCAAAGAAAGAGTGAGTGTAATAACAGCAATAAATAGCAGATAAATAAATAGCAGATAGTTGCTCAATGATGTGCATCTTGTGTTGTTGAGGACACCACATGCTACAGTACAAGCCTAAAATGCCACGTTTCTCAAAGGACTTCAATGTTCAAAGCAATTTCAGATAGCTTATAACAGCTTTTTACTTTTATGGAGCAGGATGTGAATTAATTTCAAGAGCCATATATATATATATATATATATATATACTGTATTACTGCAATGGAAAGTGCTAGGCAAACTGTGTCTCTACGGTGCCAAGGATAAAACATGATTTTGCAGAATCAGTTATTTTCCTGAAAGTGAAATGGCTTTGGGAATCTTTGGACAGACAATGAAAGAATCTATGAAAAGCAATCCTATGTTGCAAAACCTCATATTGTATAACCAAATACTTATCATGCTTGGTCTAGTTTCGCAGAGCCAGCCTTTACATACGTTAAGCCTGGGACACAGCGCTGGCTAACTGCGTCAGCACCTACAAAGTATTTTGATTGACACGACCAACTAAATAACTCAATGTCCAAGTCCAAAATTAAACTTGCAATGTGGAATTCGTTGTAAAACTAAACAACAAGACACTGTCTGTTTACAGGCCTTATAAATCTAGACAATTAGTAGGCTAAGGATGTGCGTCGACAAATAATTTTATTTTATACTTTTTTTTTTTAAGTAGTGGCTATGTCAGTCTCTCCCTACCTCAGCAGCTTGCACGTGAAACATGCAAAACAATCTGTTGATGCTGCGAGTTGAGTTGGGAGCGCCTGCTCTCCATGCTTTCCTAGCATATACAGTAACTATGGTTCCTAGTGGCGAGGGAGCGCAGACAACTCTGTTGTATGATGCCACTACCGGTAGCTCCGCTCGTAGAAGACGACTCCTGACCTCGCAAGCTTCAGTTTAATTTCACCGTGAGAATCAGTCTGGAAAGCCTCGGAATCATTTTGAATGTGTCCGAGTAGAAACTGAACTTTCTAATCAGTGTCGTGTTTATAGCTATACGGGCGCAGTTTTCCAATCAGCGTCGTGCTTAGAGCTCTATGGGCGTGGTTTAGGTGTGCCGATCATGGTGCCGACAGCGAAAACGACCAGATGGTTCTTCCAGTCAACTGCCAAGTCTTTTTTGAAAGTACAGCCATTCACAAACACTTTCAATGTACGGCTCCCAAGATGGACTTGTGACAACAATTCCTCTGGCATGTCAGGTTATCATGCATTATCCAATGAGCAGATACGTAGTTCCGTGTGTTGAATATCTACCGGTAATCAAACAAATCTGGATTCACAACCTCTTTGCTTTCGATATTGTCGTCATATCGTCAAAAATAAAAGAATGTAAAATATCCATCGGGTTCCTGACTTTTTGTTCACCATTGTTTAAGTTAGGCTAAATAACATTTTGCTAGGTTAAACTAGCTATGGAAGTATGGAAAGCTATGACTAGCTAACGCTTTTCAACATACAGCCAACGCAGCATACAATATAGTCACATAAAATGATATAAAGTGAGATTTCCATAACCCTCTCGTCCCGCTGCCTGTGAATAACGGAGCGGTATTGGCACCCTGCCATTGTTGTATCGTAGCCTACTATAACTGTTCATCTTCCGAAGATGAACAGTTATAAAAGCAGTAGAGTAGAGTAGAGTCCCCGAGTAGACTGTTGGGAGAGGGAAAGCTACCTTAAAGAGTTGTCTCCACCCACTGAGACAGGTGTAATTACCCTATAATCAGCAGTAAACTTTAGAATGCGCTTTCTCTCCACAAACTCAGTTAATATGATTGAAGTGATTTTTTGAAGCAGGATGCCTGAGATGGAAGCAGGCAATGTATCCTGTGTTTTACTTTTACTTTTCTACTCATCTACTTTTAATCACATCACTAATTTGAGTGACACTTTTAGAGAGTGACATATCCTTTCTTCCTTTCATGATATTTCAAATGTGGAGAATGTCGGAAAATGTAGATGCAGAATGCTGTGCCATCAGGGAGTAAAAAATAATTTCACAGTCGCACCTCAGAAGTGAACATGCTTAGTGCTTCTTTTCCAGGGTCCTACGCAGGCTCTGTCTTGGCTTCTTATTTAGCTGTGATTGCACCCAGCAGGAGCATAGAGAGGATGAGGAAGAAGTCATCCCGTGTTAACACACCCACCCCAAACACATATACTCCTCTCTTCTCTAGTGTGGTTTCACTGTTTGTGATGTCTGCTCTGCATAGCTAGGTAAACTCAGCTCAGTTATATACAGTTGCTCATTTACTTGACATGTACAAAGATAAAGTCATTATGCAAATGGACACACGCACACGCACGCACACACACGCACGCACGCACGCACACACGCATTGTTTGTCACTGATGCTTCTGTGTCAAATTAAGTTAGCGTGTTGACGCCATTGAATTTATTAAAGGAGAGCCAGAGGTGAGACACATAAATGACTTCAATATTTGCCTGATACTCTGCTGGGAACTGTCTATACTTGTATATGATTTATTGAATTATGAGTAGTCTTACTGAAAATAGTCCTGACTCATGTCTCCCAAATCAATACTCTGACTTTTTTACCTATTTTTTTTCTCTCGCTAGGAGAAAGTGTAGTATTGAGTGTCAGTGGCTGCTAAAGGACTGCTAAAACCGTGTTAAAATCACATCACAGAAAAAGGCATGAAGCAATGTGTTCAGTTGAATATCTAGCTTGACCTCCTGCTAGTGTTGTATTGTGAAAAGCGGTAAAATGTGTTAAAACTGACATAAGCTTTACAGTCCACAAAACAGTTCATGCAAAATATATGGTCCTTCTGTAAAACTGTGTAAAACGCTCAAACTGTTGACATTGCTTACAGGCCAGAGTGCATACCTGGTCTGTAGTGCTTACTAATGATTACTGATAACAACACAGCAACCAATTCTTCTGCACTGTATTTTGCAGAGCCTGACTTCAAACAAACTATAGCACTGTCTCTCACAGTCTTGAACATGATGTCCATTCCTGGAAATGCATGCACAATGCTGATCATCCAATAACCTGTATGGTATCCTATTAGACACTTGAATATGGAAACAGTGTACAGGTGAGAGCTGTGCGAGTAACAAAACTGACAGTGGTCCAGCTCCATGACAAAGCATGTGAATGGACACAGCTTGTAAAGGTCAGCTATTGCCAGCTAAATGTAAGCTAACACACTTTTTGTCAAATTCAACAAATATTGTATCTCCTCGCATTTCGCTAGCTTACCGCTCTCTGTGCATGTTGAGAAAATAAGCAGATTATTCTACACAGCCCAGGCTCAGTAAATAGTAACATAAACAAAGTGGTGAACACCACACTCGTATCAACAAAGCCGTAGCATTACACTTTGCTTCACAATGCATTTCGATGTGTGAAGCACCGCCGTGGAGGACCATGGATACTGTTCGTATTTGAGGTCGAAGTTAGCAAGAATTTCTGACCCTGCCTTTAACTGTGAGGTCATCTCATCCCTAGCACCTGCTGATGTGAGTCAACGAGCGCCGCTTTTGGAATCACCAGGGCGACGGCCGACTGCTTTGACTGCCGCTTTGGAAGTGGCATGGGGCACTTATTTCTGGATGACTCCTCGGAAGCCAGGGGAAGAGAGTGGCTCACCAGCCCTGCTATATCACCGCTCCATTTCTTGAAGCCACACCAGGGGTGCTTGGGAGTCATGGCACTTGTTGCTGCCACGGCTGACTGCTGTCCTATAGACTGACAATGTGGCGCGCATTGCCGCTGGCAGCCAAGGGAGCTGGCCCTGTATTTATTTTCTTTTGACTTTTAAGTGGTGGACTCCTCTGGCTAAGAGCTCTGGCTGGCTCTCTCCTCACCACAGGACATGTACTCTCACAAGTCAGAGATGCCAGGACAAATGTAAAAGACATCAGTGTTATATCATCATAATATAATAGGTCTACTGAAAATAATCATTATTGTAAGGTAATAACTCATGAACATTATCATGTTAATGATTCAAGGACGGACTCCGCTAATACAATGCTGTTCATAGATGTTTTCAACCAAAGAACATATGATAACAAGACACTAGTTTTGTGTGCTTCTGTATTTGTGACACTATTGCAAATGACTGGTGACGCGTAATTTCTTTCTCTTCTGTCCAGCCAAGACAAGTGTGCCATGCTGCAATTTCCGATGGAGGTGGAACAAGTCCATATTTAATCAGAATTCTGCTTCACATTAGTTGGCATCAACAGAGAAATATGACCAAAAAAATGTATTATTTGTAACAGTCTGGCATTTTTAACAACCTCACTTCAGTGTGGCTAAAATGTATATTGGATATCTTTCAACTCAGGATTCAAAGTGCAGTATTTTGAAGGCTATTATTAGTGCTCAGTTACTTATTTAAATTTGATTTACAGCAACTCTATGAAATCTGTCTCATGTTGACATATGATAGCTTCATAGCAAGCTGTTTCGCACAGTAATTGCTTTTTAAGAGTCAACCATACAGTATTTTTAACAGCAAGAACAGACTAACAGTTTGTAGTCTTATCTTGTAGGCATGCGACATCACTACAGATGGTGTGGCTGTGTTTAATTCACACAACACAGCTGATGCTGTGCATTAAGTCAAACTATCCTTTACACACCAGATGTAAATGTGTGTTTAGTCCCCCATGAGCCCTAGGGAAAACGATAGCATTTTTTACACTTTACATGCATTATGGTTGCAGAAGCCAAACATATTAATATAAAAAATGTTAACTAGAAATCTAATGGTATGCACCATGAACAAAGGCTCGCTAGAGCTCATTCACAGTTTGCATTCAAATTGTAAAATTGTATATTATTGATTTAATCAGCATCTTCAACCCCCCCCCCCTTCCCTCACTCCCCATTCCACCCTAACAATGTTATGTAAAGTTTCAGGAAAAGGTATTTCCAATAGGAAAACATTAATATAATAAGTAATCTCTTGATTATTGTAAAACATTATAATAGTAATGACATCATTTCAGTGAACGTTAAGATTGCAGATTGAATTAACCATAAAGTCGGACTTTATCATAGTTATGTCTGAGTCTGTTTATGGCCGCCTTTCTTGATAGTCCATCCATCCATCCATCCATCTTCATCCGCTTATCCAGAGTCGGGTCGCGGGGGCAGCAGCTCCAGCAGAACCTTTCTTGATAGTATGGAATGAAAATCTAATATTTTAATAATAATGGAGAAAGCTGTGACATTTAATCTGATTGTCTTTGATTTGCAAACCGTTAGTTGTGCTCTCCTAATGGGGTATTGTCAGCCACCATGAAAAAATAATTTGAAAGTTTTATTATTTTGTTTGTAGGATTTAGAATTGGATATTAAGAACACAGTTTTTTCAATTTCAAATTTCAACAAGTCTATACTAAACATTCAAAACATCTGGAAAAAGCGTATGCATCGTGTATGTATGGTATATTATTGTCATTGGTTTAGAGAAACGGCATAGTTGGTAAGACCGGCATCAAATCATTAAGTCACACATACAGTATAGTATATGTTGTAAAAACCATGCTCTTTGTATTTACGACACATTTTGGAGTATCTGAGAAATATTTAATCCATGAATTAATCCATTAAAATAATTCATTATAGATTTGTTTGTCTGAAATGCCTGATGGACCACTGTATAATTGGATCCATGTCAATGATGTTTGAATCCCTGGCTCCATGTATTTCTTTAATCCTATGAACCTGCAAAACTGCAGGTTCATGATTACTTATAATGTCCATCAGGATGAATGTTTTAACCCATTATCAAAGCAATACTTCATAGCGCCATGCTTATGGTCTACATGAAATACAGAAACATTACAGTACATCGATTTTAAATACATGTTAGTAAACATACAGCCAATAATTAAAACAGTAGACATACATGTAGATTCTACCGTGAGTTGCAAAAGCAAATACGGTAAGTTTAATGCAGGTATAAATCCCTTTGGAGCTAATGTCTGTAATATCAAACAGAAGCCAACATGAGCCAATAAAGTGTTGTGTCTCCCCCAACAGCTGTGCCCTATTTAAATGCCCAGGAGGACAGAGTCAGTTAGCTAAAACTGGAATAAATAATTTTAATTGATGCAGAATATTTTTTACATTTATGTACAACAGAAATGACCACTGCTTATCATTGCAAATGTATAGTCAGCCATCATGGTCACAAATAATGTCACATTTGGATTTGTGTCTTCAGCATATATTTAAAACTAATACGCTCTTTCTGTGACACTTTTGCATTACATACAGTAGTTGCATTACAACTACTGGACAAATGTAATAGTTATTACTGCTAAGACACAGACCTGCGTAAGACTCGAGACTGTCTGTGTGCTGGATATTACAGCAGGAAAGTGATGCAGTTTATGTATTAGGGATGGATCTAAATGGTCGACACTGTTCTCGGCTTCACCACCATGTGAGTTGCCCAACTAGTTTTACAGTACATATTGCAGTTGCATCTCATGGCCAGATGTGTCCAGAGGGGCCACCAATTTCTATATACAGTATACTGTATACAGTATATATATATTAGGGAGCTGTTTGCCTGGCTGTGCCCGACCATTGATCTCAGTGGAATCTTTGCTAAGATTATAGTCTAGAACCCTCTTCACTTTAGCCAATCAGTGGCCAGTGATAAGTCAAGTCTTTTTTTCTAAATGTAGTTCCACCTATGCTAAATAAAGCTGTAAAGTTGTAGCAAAGCTGTTTGGTTAAAGGTTGCTCCAATAGTTTCAAGATTATCACGAGGTCTCCGCCCAATTAGATTCAATGACTGCAAACAGTTCCCAATGGAGCATGTCCAGACCTTTTTCACATAAAGTGCATACTTTGGTACAAGCCTAGGGAGCCCTCTCTTCTGTGCTAAACTCCATTACACTCTATGCAAAACTATCTTTCTAAACAGCGATTCTATTCATAGTGGGTGTCTATTACAGCAATATAGTAATTTCTAACAATGATATAGCCCTACTTCCAGAATTTCCCATAAGTTCGAAGTACACATTCTTATTGGTTGCTCATCACATCCAAATAGGTTACTGCTGGATTAAATTGGTTGTGTTCAGTGACAGCCCACAATTTCTGTTCAACATTTATTAACTGGACTGCCTAGACAAAAATATAGAACTCAATGACACACTGACAATAAGTATGTTTTTGGCTTTGTTCTTTGGCCATCATTTTTTTATTTGTGTTATCAATTACTATAGAAGATTATGAATACAGCTTTCTTTACTTCCATGGAATGAAATGTCTATTCTGGTTTCACGTTAGCTCCGTATACAGCTTTACTGCATAAATAGAGGGCAAAGACACGTTGAATAAGCGTTTTTCAGTGACCCAGAAGTATTACCGATGGTGCATAAACTTTCTTTCGGTCTGTAAAAGAAGAAAATCTTAAATCACACAACATTTACCTGTGAGCTAATTTGGCAGACTAGACTTGATATTATAATGAAATGTTATAAGGCGTACTAAAAAAAACACTGCACAAGCAGTGTGCCACACCTGCCACACCTGAAAACAAATTCCAACAGTGACACAAGGTCACTGTGAAAACATTAATATGGTCTTATGGATGTCCTATAGAGATGTTCTGAAGGTTTATGGCTGGATGTTGAGCCTATAAGGATTTTGGATGAAGTGAGGGGAAGACTTGTGACAACCTTCCATCCTGCAATGGTGTTTTCCCACCAGAGAAGGTCCCCCATCAGTCATACTAAGCCCTGGGACATGATGACATTTGGTGGGTAGAACAATGTCCCTGCTTACCTGACCTTTCATAAAGGCTCCAGGGATGTTGTGTCGGACAGCACCCACAAAGCTGGTCTCTGTGTGACTTTTAGAACTTTGTTGGTATTCCTGGTATTAGATGTACCTAATATTGCTGAATATGTAATTGGCTGTTCATCGGACCCCACCCTCTCTCCCAAAATATATCTGCATTAGGAGACCGATTGACCACTACTGGCTGTTAATCTGTACGGGTTGCTCTCTCAGATTGGCACAAAAAGCAGCAAAGACAGGTTCTGTTTTAGCTAATCACAGTGCTTTCATTAACGTGTAATTCATGGCTTGAAAATGTATGTTTCCATGACAGCTTTCCCCTACTTTGATCATAGTAGGCTACACAGTATGCCAACCTCCAGACATAGAACCACCTATAGTGCTGACCAACAACGTCTCAGGGTCAGTACTGACGAGGCAAATGATTCCTAGCTGCAATCATACAAAAGTAAACGGTCATAAAATATTTGCTAACACTGCCCCCTAGTGCATACAACAAGGTACATGCGATGATTATCGCTCCACTTGGACAAATTCCTTGAATGCTTCGACCAAGATGAGTATTCAGTTAGATAATTACAAGATGGCATTTCATACCAAATATTGCTCAATATCATATTTAAAGGCATATGTATAGGCCCACCTATGCACAATGGTCAACTAAAACCCCACACAAATTGTTCTTACTGCATTCACCAGTCTTAATTATTAGCTTGGCAGGATCCAGTCTTGGAAGCCATGGAATGTTGTACATATTCTCCTTCCAAGGTGAAATGGATTAGCTATCTATCAAGGCTGGTCAGTAGTATCATTATATGTTCTGCTCTTATAAGCACTTGATTATTTAGGCTATTAGCAATTTTGTTTGACGATTTAATTATATATTTACAAGGGACTAGCCATGATAACAAGATGCTGTAACTATTCTAATAGAATGTTGTTACTATTGACAAATGTACTACATGTAAGTCGCTTTGGATAAAAGCGGCTGCCAAATGCTTTAAATATAAATTTACTGTAATAGTGTACATGAGCTGGGCCTCCCAGATATAGTTAGTTAATTCAAAAACACAATGTACTTTACCAGAGCCCATTCAAGATACACACATTTCAGTAAGTTCTGAATACTTATTCAAAGTAGCTGTTTGCTTTGAATTTAAATGAGGGTGACCTTCCTTTTTATTTCCATGATGTTTTCACACCCATACAGGTCATAGGGAATTGATTGGACCTTGAGTACAGTATAATGTTCCCATTATGTGCCATTTCAATCTAATCACCCTTTTTCCACTTTGCTAATCTAACAAATATCTTTCCTTGATGCTGCTATCTATATGCAAATGTCTTGGCACCTTTGGCTCTGACAATAAGAGAGGTTTGTTGAAAACACCCAAAATGCTGGCTGGTATCAAAGTATATTACAAAATTATAAATCAAGTAATGCCAGCTATATATACCTCACAATGGTTGCTATTGGATTTGTACTACCACCAACAGCCTTCAAACTTTTGTTTCCTTAAAAGGATTTACCTGAATTCACTGTCACTGATATCACAGAAAAACATATACACACTGCTAAAACATTATGGCTGGTTTTATATATTAATGTGTTTGTACTGTTTGAAGTATATTTGACACTAGAGCTTTCAGCACAGTGCACATTCCCTGTAGTTCACAATACAAGCGTAATACAAAATAATGAGTCTTCATTAACAATAGTTCAATAAACTCAATATCAAATCTGCACGGTTCTTGCATTTATGCTTAGGATATAATAATATGTTTGCTGCACATTTTGTTTACACAGTATGTTCAAATAAGTATATCTTATGGCCCAGAAGCCATATTCATAAAAGTCTTAGTGTCATTATTTATTCAAATTCATATTTTTTGATTTTGATGACATTTTATTTAGCTTCGAAATGTCTGATAATCAATTGATTGAATAATAACAAAACATTCTCAATTATGATGTTCTAAGGCAAATTCACCAAAAAAAAGGTATTCTCAGATTAAAGTGTAGGTATTGCTCAATGAGCCACACTTGTTTATCTCACCCAGAAGATTGTTCTGCTTTGTTACTGTGTTTTGGCTGTAATAAAGCCCTGCACCTGGGTCCTGCACACTGGTTTCACTGGGATTGGTACAAATGCTTCATGCTTATAAAATAAATCAGGATGATTTAGTTAATATTTGTTTTGTGTTTTAAATGTATATTGAAAATAGTTGCCAATATGAACTGCATTATTATCGTAAATGTCTGTTGCTTCTGAACAAATGATCACCTGCCTCATGGTAAATACACGGAGAACAACAGCAATAAACTGTCATGCAGCCGGAAGGCTGGATGTATTTCAGACCTGCATTCTGTAGGCTCTGATTTTATGCATTCCCAGATATGTTCGGTCCAGACCATCTGGAGCTGACCTCAGGTTCGGGGCCATTTGAACTGCATACAGCTATCAGATAATGTTATCTGGGCGCTACCATGTCCACACTAGCCCTGGGCACACAAAGGGACAGATAAGAGCCATAAATGGCAGATGGTTGGTCATGCTTTCCTAAAAAGTTTGGTTGGCAATAATTACAGATAGTAGAGAATATCTGCTACACTATGTTGTGAATAATGCCCATTACTGTGCTCATGTTTCCCCTGAAAATTCTACATTTTGTTTTATAATTTAAATATCTACTGTATGTGTACATATGCACGTACATTTGAATTAAAGCCTGCTAACCATTGTCACTCTACAGTAGAGTAACTTGTCATACAAATATATAGTATTTGTTACATTATGTGCATACCTCGTAAAATGCTTCTCCTAATTTATTCCCTATTGGCAATTCTACAATATTTGCACTGTGAGATGTGAATGTGGAACAAGCTTGCCCTCAAGTGGACAATTTCCCTTATGGCATGCTTACTGCCATGCACATAACTACAGTATATTGTAGCATGATGTAGTATTAGTACTCTATTACACAGCCTGATAAAAATGCATTCCAAAACCAGCATATTAAAATATGGGCCATTTTACCATAACAGCCATAGCTAACATATCTCTGATTCTTGATGTCAGTTATTCATGTTTCAGTAATATTATGGAATTATTCCCATCATGTGTTGTAGGCTATTACTCAAAATATATATCACGCAATATATATAAATTGAAATGATTACATAATATAATTGATCTAATGTACTGTATAAAATACACTTTTGGATTATAATGAGATTATATTCATTTGTGAGTCATCTAAGGCATATAAACAAAACTGTGTTGTTGTTTTCATTTCTATAAAAATTGGATGACGTGCCTTTAATTTTTAAGTTCAATCTGATTGGAACAACCTGCTACAGTTCACTTATCCATTACCTCCTTTCATCTCTTTAAGACATTTCTTTGTACTTCTCTTCAAACAACCTGTTCTTGTTCCTAATTATAAATTAGACTACTCAATCATTACTACTTATTATTAATATGACGGTTAATGTAAATGTAAATGCATTTTTATACATGTGTATAAACTGTACTAGGTACTAGGTAATATAGGGTTGTTTTGGTTTATTTTAAGGGAGTCAGTGGGTGTGTGTGTGTGGGGGGGGGGTTGGGGGGGCAGTTAGGTTTGGTCATTACACCATGAAAAAACTAGGCAAGCCTAGTTCAGCCGGCTGCGGACGAGCCAACACCAGAGGCCAAAACAAACTTTAGCATGCAGGGTTCTCTCTGTAAAACTCCACAAGAGTCGGGATCGAAAGCTATTTGTGGAAATACTGCCATTGTCTACATGGTGCATGGTGTACAACTTTCTCTAATCAGTCAGTAAGCTACATTTGCTCATATTGGCCGGTCCCGTCCTGCAAAAATACACGTGTGACCAATCAATGGCTGTATTTTCAGTTTACCTAAAGTAGCTGGGTGTGAAAATGTGATTGTAATGCCACCAGTGGAACCATCAACATTTGGGCCTCACCTGTGGGCAGACTGGTTAACTGCACTCGGAACTGCAGACTTGGAAACAGCAGAAGGATGTAATTAATTTTTTTTAAAGCTTTTATTTTAATAGGCAAATGATATGAGCGCTACAACTTGTCAGGCGTGTGGCACAGTGAGGTCTCTGTGACGTCGGCTCAGCCTGACAACACCTTAGTTACCACCTTAGCATACTGTATACAGTATTTTATAAATTTTAGAATTGCAAAAAAATCTTGAGAATTTGTTTGTGAATGCTTTTGGTAATTCCAAAACACTGAGAAGTGTTTTTCTCATACAGCTATTATTACAGTATAGGCCCATCAAAGTGAAGTAAGGAAGTTTCATCCATGTACGAATGCACCCAAGCTTCCAGAAACACACAAATATACAAAAAACATATATTGCCACAAAATTCACAGCACAACACAAACATAAACAAAAGTGTGCTGTGTTGTGGTGCAACACACTTTAGAGCACTCATCCCAGTGAAATAAAAACAGCAGCATCATCATAAATCCTTGGAGAGGCCTGCTAATCCATAATCTTACAGGTCCTTCATCTGCCCCTTCATACTCTGTGTAAGGACTGTCCCACAACACACAGGTCTGGGTGTGAAGCAGACCGTGGTGTAGCTCTTAGGTCTGATTGGTTACTCCACATGTCATCATCCCTGGTCGGTTCATACTCCCGCCTATAAGAACAAGGGAATGTTACAAAGGTTAAAGTAGATGAGAGATGTGGGACAGGTGGGTAAGCTACTGTATAGTTAGAACCAGACAGAATGTGTCACAGAGCCTTCACGTTTTGAAATATAAAGCCCAATTATGCACTCAAATCAATTGTGTCCACTAGTGTTTTAATAGTGTAATGATTCAAATATTATAAGCATGCTGTATATAGAGCATAATTGTGATTATTTTTTATTTTCCAAGTGACAAAATACACAAATAGAGCAGCAGCAATGAATGGTAAATGCATGGTCATAGGGCACAATTGACATTCAAAGTAAACCAAATAATTCAAAGTAAAATGAACTACCAATACAATAACTAATAAATAAATAATAGGGCAACATAAGGTAAATTAATAGTGAGTGTGTGTGTGTGTTATTAACAGTGCAGTGCTATCTGATTACTTTTACGTAAATGTGAAGCTATAGGTATTTAAAATAAGTAACTATTCATTATGTAATTTCAGACATCATTCATGTGTGTATTTTATTATTATTTATTATTATTTAGTGTTGATTGAGCAATTAACTAATAATGCTGTGTGACAGTACAAACATTCTTACATGGTACACGGTACAAGTATTATTGACACGGTCAACACAACAAGATTAAAATGTCAATACTTTATTGACATTCAACTAGGTTACTAAGACTTTTTATAGAATTCTGACATCAGTGGCTTGTTCCTCAATATTAAAGCCATCTATGAGACTATGCTACTTTAGTCTGGCTCCGCCCAACTATTGCTCTCAGATCAATTTTCGCTGAGTTTATAGTCTGGAAACCCCTTTTGCTTTAGCATTCTCACAGCCACTCTGGCTGGTGGACCATACAGCATCCAGTGGGCTGGGGTGCACTAAGTGCAATGGCATTGAAGTCAGGCATTTCAAAATGGACCTAGATGAAGCGATACAAACAACTGTGAACCATTAGGATACAGACTGTTGACAGTCACAATAGTGTGTCATCCGGTCTTGAAAAAGGTCTTGAAAGAGTGAGATCTTGATCTAAGGTCTTCAAAAAAGTGAAACTATGTACAGGTATTGACCAATAAACTGCATTATGATATCAAATCAAATAATACAAATTAAATATATGCTTCTTTATGGGTGTAAAACAAAGGAAATAGTAAAGAGTACATTATGAGCACTTACTCATGTGCGCTAAGTGCTGGTTCACTCCCAAACATCTGAGCCACAGAGATGTTACAAGGTGACTGTGATGGTAAGTCCAAACTTGGCCTTCGCTCTGAATAGCTTCGACGGATAGATGGCCGGGGTCCACGTAAAAATGCAGGAAACCTGACATTAATTCCCCAAGGACGTGGGAGGATGGAGACACCACTGGAGGTCCATGCTTGGGGAGGGCGGGGCGCTGGGCAAGGCTGGGCCTCAAACAGAGTTGGAGAAGCAGGGTAAACTACAGAGCGAGCATTACTAACCAACCGACAAAAAGGTGAGTTTTCATTGCTGTTCTCTTTTGACCATCTTTGCACTTTAGGTGAGGCTGGTGGAGATGATGCCCTGAAATAGTAAGAGGAGGCCTGGCTTGGATTTATGTTTTGCACCGGTGGGCTAGGTAATATCCTCTGAGCTGCCGGGGGAGTAGGAAGTTTCTGGAAGACAGGAGGGCTGGTTGAAGATGGTGGGGTAAGCTGCCTTCTGCATGTGTGGGGACTAAGTCTTTGATGCAAGGTGCTTGATGTCGATGGTGTGGATGGTAGCATTCTTACCCTAGATGTAGGTGGAGTTGGACATTGTTGTTTACTGGCTACTGATGTGTTAGTTGCTGTAGACATTGCGACTTTAGATTTAGGCACTATAATGATGCCACCATCAGCTGTTTGACTGGACGGTGGTTTTAAAGGTAAATTGACATTTGATTGTTTCTCCAAAAGCGAGTCTGTAGAATGTCTTAGGTGTATGATTTTCCTTGTTTGTTTGTACAATGAGGCAGCTGATATATTGTCTGACTCTATATCTGGCTGAACACATGGCTGGATACTTTTTGACTGGATAGAGGAATCTTGTTGATCACCCTTGGCAAGGATCATCACCCTGGAACCTTGTGGGAGATTCCCTTTGCTAGGCAGAACTGTCCCAGACTGGATTGAGGCCCTAAGTCGCTGAGATACCATAGCCCTCTTTGTAGCAGGTGACCTGCCTGCTTTTGTAGCCACATCATCTGCTACACAAGCAGAAAACCCTTGAGCACCTTCAAAGGAATTGTCCATTAATACTTCAAGTGGAGGTGGAGGGAGACTCTCCGGATCCATACACTCACTTTTCTCATATGATATAGATTCCTCTCTACAACTGGTTACACCATTACTAAGTACAGCTTCTACATTACCTAAACCTGGCAAAATAGGGAAACCACACCTCCGCACACCTTTTAGAGGCCCGAAGATTTTAGAATCCTCTTGTTCTTCTCTACCTTGGCTAAATGTATCAATTAGTTTTTTGACAGAATTTCTGCCTCTGCAAAGTCTTGAAGATGGCCGTGGCGATAAAGGAGGGCTATCAGGTGGGGTGGCTTTTACAACTGGAGGTGCGGATGTTTCCTTAACTGTCTTCTTGTTGTCTTGTATAGCATCCTTCATAGTTTGTGGTTCATTGTTACTGTGCGTCATAAGGCCTGCATTTTCCTTATCTGATTGAGGTTTACTATTTTCTGATTTGGGGTGTATACGATTTGTTGCAGGAGCTCTTGCTGGTGAGCTGCCCTGATGTTTGGATCGAATAGCTCTGCTTTTTATTCCTGCCTGGCTTTTGCACATTTTCTCTACCCTGTGGTTTATATCTTTCTGGGTTCTTTGTAGTTCATGCAGAGTAGGATCTTCTGCTTTGCTTCGAAATGATTCTGCTGACTGAGAGCGTCGCTCTGTCACGACTGGAGTCTTTTTTACTATCGCCCTCCGAATAGGTGCTTCAGTCTGGGGTCTCTGTTGTGATTGTGCTTCATTCTCTGCCCACTGGCTTCTACTTGTTTTTGAGATGTCTATAGTCTTTGTTTTGGCACTAGCATTTTGTGACGGCACAAATTGTATTCGACCACTTATGGCATCTTTCATTTTTAAAGTCATCTCCACATTTTGAGGGTTCTCTATGCGCTTTGATGGTAAGCGTCTAGGTTGCCTGATACGGTTACCAGGTGAAGAATCTAATTGTATTCTGGCACCTGCTTCGCTGTGGTCAATGCCTCCATTCAGGTCATTGTCATATCCCTCCCCCTCATCTAAGGAGGCAGAACCCAACAGTGATTCTACGTCGTTTTCTTCCTTGGCCATAATTGTACATGTAGAATCTATTGAATCAAGAGAGACGCTAGGACTGATATTACCTTTAATCACTCGCCTTGATGCATGCTTTATTTTTATGGTATTGCAACCAACCAGACTACGACTGCTAGTTCTATTTGTCCCAGCAGATTCTGAACTCATTCTTCTATGGCATCTCTCAGACCCAGCTAGAGATTCACTTTCAGCTCCAATACCACTATCCTCACTAAAAAGAACAGAATCCTCTGGTCCAGCCTTGCGGAGAGAAGCTGTTTCAATGCGAGTCAACAGTTGCATTAACTTGACCTCTGTAGCACGCTTGATTTTTAGTTTCTCTTCTAAAAGCTCTGAGACAGAGGCAAAATATTCCACAGCTTCCTCCAAAGCCAAATCAGCAATGCCCCCAACAATGTGGCTCACATTACGCATTCTCTGTGTGGTATACTGAAGCAATTGTTGCAGCAGATCGGGTGGAGGATCAATATCAGCAGAGCCACATTTCAGAGGAGCTGTTGAGAGGTTTTTCATTTTGCTCGGCCAAGCAAGATGTTTTCCATTTTCTTTCAGTAATGTTTCTCCCGCATCTTCCATTTCCTTCAGCCCCCGATTGACTTCCTCATATCGCAGAACCATAAAGGCAACCATAGGCTGCACAGAAACCTGAGTTTGGGTTGCCTGTTCCAAAAGCCCAAGAATAATATCATATTTAGTTATGCTAGGATTCAAAAAGCCATAAGCAGCTTGATGTGCTTCTACCAGAGGTTCTGGGAAGTCCACCTTCTGCTCTGGTTGAGGGGCTATTTTCTCCCTTTCTTTTTTTTTTACTTGTTTATTGACTCTATTATTTTTCTTTGGTTTCCTGACAGACTTGTTGGTTGTGTCTTGCTTTTCTCCATGTCTCTCTTTTCTTTGAACCACTATGTTGTTGTCCAGCTCCACACTGACAACATCTTTTGCTAACTCCACTAACAAAGGATCCTTTTTTTGAGGTGTCAAAATTAAGGAATTACTTTTTCCATCCATCTTTCCCTCATTCATTTCCAAGTCTGCTGATCTTGTGCTATCCCGACTCGCAGTAAGAATTTTCAAATATCATACATCAAATAATGATGTATGATATATTACCAATGGGCTTGAAATTAAGGGAAAATAATGTGTCTTAGTTTTTACAGATTGTCCTCCTATATTATATGTTTTAATTATTTCAGTATTGGAGTAGTACAATAAATGCTAATAAATACAAATGAAAGGTGACCTAATATTACTAATAATATATCCAGTTTCATTTATTCTTTTTTATTTAGTGTTTATTTGTTTGTTTGTTTTATACAGCATGCAAAACAAAACTAACCTATTTCATGTCATGACAATAAAATGTCATGTCACATTACATCACATCATCCCACAACAGTGTACCACTCCCCCGTATGGGCTATAGCTAATAGCTCATATTGTTCACTTTACTGATATAATTACAAAAGAAATACCTATGTTTTCCATCCCACAGTAACGACAGTCATGCCAACATGCTTATTAAGTATAGTCTGATCCATTTAATTTAATCTGATAAGTATCATCTGAATTTAAATAAATTGGCCAAATACCAATATAAAATGTAGGTAATAAATCAGCAGGACCTGGCTCTAAATCTTTTTCTAATTTTGTTAGATTGAAATATGTCTGGGTCTACAGCCTTTGAACAGTCCATATCTAAAGCCACACCTGAAACAGCATCATGCACAGTTGTAAAGTTGCGTACACAGTTTAAATAAGACTGCTTGCTAATGTCTTTCCTTTTCTTGCACAGGATCATATAGCTCTTAGGTACAAAATGGCAAAGTGTTATGCCAACATTTGAAACAATAATGGCAGCTGCCTGGATTTCTGAGCGTTGTTTAATTTTTTCAACATACACAGGGATAAAGCAGATCCACACAAAGAGGAAGATGACCATGCTGAATATGATGTACCCTGTTTCATTGAAGCGTTGGGGATTTTTCTTAGATTTATATGCAAGAATGAAACAAATAAGGGCAAGCAGGGCAATGTAACCTAGCATAACCCCGAAACCCCAATTTGATCCTTCACTGCACAGCAGGTCAATCTCCATTGTTTCCTTCTTGGTGTGCACTTCCAGCGTTGGAGCATCAAAAATCAACCAGAATAGACAGATAACAGCTTGGATGGCTGTACCACCGATAATGATTGCAGGAGGTTTATATAGTTTGTTCAGCCTATACTGCTGATTTCTATCTGTAAGGAAAGCAAGAAATGAGCGGAAAGCTTTGACCAAGATGCATGAAACAGACAGTGTAAGGCCTAGACCATACATTGTTTGACGTGCTTTACAAATGTTATCATTGGGCTTGCCCACAAACAGGACTACTGCACTAAAACTAACCATAAGCCCAGCTATCATGACAAAGCAGAGATTACCCCCTGCCACTTTAAAGACAACACTTTTTCGACCAATTACAAGAATAATCAGGACGGAAAATAACAGTAGAAACCCTAATACAGTAACGGTAAGGACAGTTATTGCAAAGGGATCATCCCATCCAAAATAGACTTCTTTTCTTTGCTCACACTTAGTCCAACCTTTCAGAGACCAGGTTCCATATGGACATTTAACACAGCTTTGAACATCTGTGAAAAATACAGCAGAATTAACTATACACTAGTAAAACACAGAATAATAATCACTATATTATGTGTTATGACCTGTAATGTTGCTGTATGTTCCTTCTTCGCATTCACTGCAGCTGTAGCAACACGAAATCAATGACATTACTTTGAATGTTCCAGGGCGACATGACTCAGAGCATTTTGACTTAGGAATCTGTACAGTAGGAATTAAGTATTGAAATTTGAGTTAAAGACATCATAGACTAACTTACTGTGTAACTGAGTCTACTTGAATAATAATAATAATAATAATAATAATAATTACTGTATTTACAGTGTACTTATTTTGTAATTATTTTCAACAATTGATATTGAACATCTGAAACAATAAATTACAGTAAATAAAGTAAAACTGATCAAGCATGAATAAAACAATTACAGTAGTATAAAGAGATAAAGAGAAATACAAACTAAAGACAAGATTATATAAAATGTATTTAAAAGAAGTTTAGAATTTCTAAGCCTTATCTTCTTAAGCAGGGTACATATCCTGTTTTTCCTTTCCTGAAAAAGCATGATCACATTTGATTATCGCCTATGTCTGGGCTTTGATGCAGCTTGACAGATCACACTTAAGTATTGGAAGGATTGTGGTACTGTGATGTCCAGTAAGAAGCCCATGTAGGACTAGTTGGAGATAGGAGAGTGATCGTTATCTTATGCCAGAAATGCGGAACTTGCAGTACTCCAATCATGTGGAAAGTGTTATTACTTTCTGATACTACTTTCTTTACTGTGGATTATTATCTGTAGATTATTTCATGAATTTCATGAAACCATGCAGTTCCAGTGTATTGTAAGATGTGGGGGATAATAAGTGATTTATAGTAAGGTTCTGCCTAAGAGATAGTAATAAGACCACCTAAGTGCACACCCTTGATGCCACCTCCGGTGACAGCTACCTGGAGAAAGATTGTTGATTTTTTAACTAGGTCAAAACAAAATCACCTCTCCGTACCATATGGTGTTCCCTCAGAAAATCTGCCCCCCGAAATGGACACTAATCGCTAAGGCTATACGGTGGTCTGTGGTGTGGTTTGCACCAATTAGATTATGTTCCCATTGACAGAGCCAGGCTTATGTAGAAACACCAGATCTCTTCGGGTGTAGACAGGTCAGCAGACCATTAGTAGATATTCACTGAATTTGACAAAATATTCATTCATTTACAATCACTGACTTAGTCTTTAAGACAGTACATTAAAATGAACTATACTGCGTAAAAGCCGGCACTAAATAGCACCGGCTCCCCGATCAGATGTTAAAATATTGTGTGGTACTTTTAGGAGGAAAGTATCTTATTACCGTTTTGTTTGGAGTTCCCCAGTTTACAATTTCTGCAGTTAACTCCACAACACTTTTCACCACATCATATCTTCCAATAACATCAATATGTCTCTTGTCTCCATTTCTCACCCAGGTCACTAAATCATAACCAGTTTCAAAACTACCAAATTTATCAAAGGAAAACTGCCTTTTGTCAAGAGTGAAATGTATCTTCTTCAGTTCTTGGAGCAACTGAAACAAAAGGTGGATCTTGTTGATTAATTTTCATTATAATATCATGGTAGAAAACCTTAAATACAATGTGTAAAATAATTCATATTAAATGGTTCTTACTTTCCAAGGTGAAAAGTCAATTTTTTCCAAACAAACAGAGTCATTGCAATGAAGAATGACTCGTAGGGCATGTGCAATTGACCAGGTAGCAACATACTCAGAATATGTTCTCCTCAAGTCAATCACACGTGTTAGGAAATCATCATTTGCATTTTGAGGGTCAGGTAGCTTGCACGCTAATTCTGATTTCCACTTTAGAGACTCAGGCAAAGGACACTGGGCAACAGGTTTACTATTTACACAGTCCTGGTGTTTTTTCACTTCTTCAGAACACCCAAACCTTAGAGCTTTGTACTCCTCAATGAACTTATTGACAGCTCCTGGTCCTGCTGAAAGATTTGTAAGGAAACCTTTGAATGCTGGAATTTCACCTGTCATGAAGCTGAACCCAAAGATGTCTCCTAGAAAATTGATCCCTTTTGATGTAGCCAAAGGACGATACATAGACCAGGAATCACTGGCGAGCCATGTCCTGGAGATTCCTTTTGCAAACATCACCTTAAACAACTGTTCAACTAGAATTTCCTTCAGGATGACCAAAACCACCTGGGCCGTAGATGACTGAATGACATCTGCCAACTCATTGATCCGTTGGTTAATCTTATTGTTAGCCATGTTTTGAGGAATAACTTCATTGAAAGCAGGGCATATCTCTACTTCTTCAGCATCAATTAAGAAGCTTTGCAGTGCATTCCTGCCATAGTCATCATCCCCTGACACCACACCAACCCAAGTCCAGTTAAAATGTTTCATGAGTTGGGCCAAGGCACGTGTCTGATGTCTGTCACTTGGTATAGTTCGTAAGAAGGCTGGGTAACGCAATTTATCATCCAGCGTTTCAGAAGATGATGTAGTGCTTATCTATAGAAGAATGAATGAATGGGTCAATTAATTAATTAATTAATTATCTTTATTGTCATTATACTGTATTGATGAATTCATGAAAATTCACTATTCAAGATACCTGATAAATACATAACAATTATAATAATATATTAAATAATATTAATATTAAAAAAATATATATTTGAGTGTACATTTTAATACAATATGCAAATATTTGGTTTTGTCCTGTCAATTAATATTTTTTAAATCAGACATTTTTATTTTATTTATTGATACCTGTGGGACCATATAGAGACCCAGAACTCTGGCTACAGCAGCAGACACTTCAGAGTAGCGTGCCCCAATGATGACCTTAACTGGGGGCTGTTGTATGAGGTCACCTTGAACTGGCAGGGTGTTGTTCATGGATAACAAATGCACAATATTTTCAATAGCCTTGCCAGCATCTGCGCATGTGTCACAGATAACATATCCAAGATGAATGCCAGGCAGAAAGCTTGAGTTGTTAATTATGTTAATAGTGTGGAGGATAGCCAAGCTCTGCACAAATGCACTTAAATTAAACCTGAATGAAAAAAATATGAATAAATATATATATATAAAACATTATTACAGTATGGCTATATAATGTTTTTTATTAAACACTCACATGGTATGAACTATGAACACATTAACTTACTCAGTACAGTTGAAACTTTCTGGCTTGATTCGCTTATCCAGGTTCTCAATCTTAGAATGGCAGGGGCTCAAGATTCCAATCACAATGTTCCCTAGACCACTTGCCCCACATATACAGTCACTGCATGTGGCACAGCCAAAATAATATATACCAATAATGGCATACGCAATTAGACACATTATCGTTGTTTTATGGAGATCGGTCATATCACAAGGGCCTAAAAAGATTTTCTGAGCCGGACTAGCAAAACCAACCTATTTATGCTCAAATAGAAATAAACTTCAACCATGTTCACCTGCAAACATCTACCTTTTTGTACTAACAATTTGTTTTCTTAGGGACATGGGGCTTGTATTTCCTTGTTGTATAGAGATACACACTATACGGTATCTGTTTACAGAACATTACCCCAAGCCACACCCCAAGGTGTGTGTTCACAGCATTCCCAACCAAATACATGGTTAAAAGCTGCATTCCAGTGCGTTGTATTTTGACAAAACCTTTAAGACCTTTTGACTAGTTAATTTTTAAATAGAACAGCATGAACTACTAACCACTTAGCTCTTTCTTAAGCACAACACCAAGAAATGCATATAGGACACACTTGTTCTCATTCATCAATTATATCCCCATCACTACTATGTTGGGTTTGCGGGGATAATGGCACCGATTACATTGCCTTGCCTTCTCATTCATCTATTCTGAAACTAGACAATTTGAAATAATATCATACCTTATTTCAAAACAACAATGTGTAGGTTAAGTGTATTTTTGCGGAGAAATTATCAAAGCTTGTAGCGTTACGCACACACATATTCACACACACAGGAAGATACAGCCTAGGCCTATGCTTCGCTGTCTGGGTGGTTTAGGCATGTCGTAGCAGTTACCTTGGCTTCCATGTGGTGCTTTCACGCATGTCAAATATCCATGTCCACCAAGGAATAAAAACTGTGCCAATTGGCAGTTTATTTTTAATGCTGTGTTGGGCCCACTTGTCTCTGTGTGTGCAGTGTGCTGGCCGTGTACTGGCTTTACCTGCTTGCACTGTGTAACTCTTAACAAATGAATACATGTGTTCTCCTCTTTAGTATTCCAAATTGTTGTTGATTGAAAAGGTCTCCAGATATTTTAAGCAGCAAACAACTATTATTTTCTATTTAAAGGTATAGTAGAATAATTACGTTCTGCAGATAATTACATAGACACTACCTTTGTGTTGTAATGTGACCTCCTCCGTTCTTTGTTTAGCTGGATTGGCACTATGTTAGCATAGTCACGTGTAACTTCTTTTGATGATAAGCTGGTGTGCTTGGGGGGGCATCTACTGGCAGAAAGTCATATAGACAAAATACTGGATGCGGTTGACCACTGAGGAGGTAATTGGGCGAAGGAAGGAACACTTTGAGGAACTCCTGAATCCGACTGACACGCTCTCTATGGTAGAGACAAAGCTTGAGGCTGATGGAGGATCATCGTCAATTGCCCCATGGGGGACGTCACTGAGGGAGTCAAATAACTCCACAGATTGAGGAGCTCAATCCATAAAAACTAAAAGCTTTGGATGTGGAGGGAATGTATTCAACATTTCATGGAAGTCTGCGACAGTGCTGCAGATTATTGCTATTATATCTCGTCTGAAGAAAAAGCTGCTTCTAGAGTTCCTTGAATTCAAATAGACTACATGACAATGCTTAATTTGTTGTGTATTTCTGTTTCTACACTGTAACATATAACACTGATAAATAACAAGTTTTGGAAAAGGGACAGTAAAAGCTGCCTATGGGCCAGTATATTTCAAACCCACTGGCCCTGCAGCCCTGATGTGGCTCGGGAAAGAGAAGCTTGTGGTCCTCTGCATGAGATGCTGCCCCCAGACCCCACCACAAATAATCATTTGACAATGGATGGATGGATCTACTGTATAGAGCCAATGCAAAAAAGGCCAGAATAAAAAAAAATCACATTTTTAAATTATAGTTAAAATCTTAAATGACCAACTGTCAGTGGATTACAGCCAACAGCCACTGTTAATGGCTTGGTGTGTCTATAAATTAAAAACGTCTGTTACGGTGGAAGGCAGGGCTGACGCAAAAGCGAGATTACAGGATGCAAGACACCAAGGTAGGTAAAGGACACAGTTTACTGGTAGTGACAAAAATCGTGGTCATGGTACAGGCAAAAGATCGGTAACAAAACAGCGTAAGGCAAAAGTACAAATAAGCTACAGGCTAGAAACAGCGTCAGGTGAAGGTAGAGGTTGGTACCTGAAAAACAACACAATCAAATATAGAGCAAGGGGAATATAAGATAAGAAGATAATTGGACAAGACAACTGGGGAAATAGAAAACCAGGACTTGAACCCAGAAAACATGACCATGCAATTTGAGAGACCAGTATCCCTCATCTCCTTCCTGTCAAAAACCCTGCAGTCTCCAACCAACTTTTCCTCTACCTCTCTGACCACAACCTCTTGGAACCCCACCAGTCTACCTTCAAAGCTGCACACTCCACTGATACTGCTCTTCTCGTGGTGATTGAAGCCCTTCACACTGCCAGAGCATCCTCCCTCTCCTCAGTACACATCCTTCTAGACCTGTCTGCTGCATTTGAAACGGTAAACCACCAGATCCTCATTTCAACACTTGCTTAGTTGGGGATTGCACACTCTGCTCTTTCCTGGTTTGAGTCCTATATGACAGATCGCTCCTATTAAGTCGTCTGAGATGGATGCCTGTCCATACCCTGCCCACTAAACACAGGGACACAATGATCTGTGTTGGGACAACTACTTTTCTCATTGTATACCAAAGCTTTGAATTTCTTCTCCTGGATTCTCCTATCACTGCTTTGCTGATGACACTCAACTGTACCTCTCTGACAATATCAGAAGAATAAGTGTCGTGTACAATTTTGTTAATACTAACTTTAGTTCACTACATTTAAGCTATTTTTTTTCCTAAATTTTATTGTACCAACGTTCAAAAGTGTAACAAACAAACAGGGCAAAACTGTTCAGTTCAACTGTTTATTAAACAGTAAGCTGTATTCTCTGCCCTCATTGTTCTTTCTATCATGTAAACTCAGTCTTATCTTTATTCCCCATCAATCCCCTGCATCAAAGTCTCAGACATCAGCGCAGTGATACGCTAAGGCATCACCGACCGTCATACGGAAGTGCTTCTATCGGCTACACATGTAGCCTAAGTCCGTGCATGTGATGGTATCACGTACTGATTCTT